>JAQQSK010000111.1:0-16927 GCA_028658325.1 Potorous gilbertii
CCTTCTATGGTCTTAGTTTTTTTCCCTTTTCTCGGCATTTTCCCAGTCAGTTACTTGACTTCTGAGAGTCCTCTCCACTCCAACCTAGGTCCGCCCAGCTAGTGCTTGGGGTCTGGGATTCTAATGCTGCTCCCCAGCCTCAGGGCTTTTGGCGGCAGGCCTGACTGCTCTTCAATGGGAGCTTATCTGCTGGTTCTCAGGTGGGGGCAGGGCCGCCTCTCAGGCTCAGTTCCCTCAGGGGGTTTATGCAGAGAACTTTTGTAATGTACCTGCAGGGGAGCTCCTGTCTGCCTCTGGCCGAGCTGCCTCAGCCTCGGCCGCAGCGGCGGCCTCCCGAGCGGGTTCGAGTCCCGGAGCTACCCCGCTCCTCTCTCAGCCCGTCTCTCACTGACCTGTGCGTCTCTGGGTGGAGTGACCTTCGCAGCCGCCAGAGATTATGGTCCCTGAAGCCTGCTTGGGTCTGCTCGCTCCTCTCAGTGGGGTGCGGCCAGGGCAGGTGGAGGGGAGGGCTCCTCTCCCGTCTGGGGCTCGATGGACCCCTGGGGTCGGTTTTTTAGGGCTCTCTGCAACGGAAATCTCCTTCACTGTGTTTCTGCGCGGCTTCCACTGTTCCAGAATTTGTCAAGAGTTCTTTTTACAGGAAAACCATGGGCTGTGGGTTCGGAGCTAGCAAATGTGAGTCTTTCTACTCCGCCATCTTGGCTCTGCCCCCCTAGTGTTCTTTTAAAATACTTTCTTCTGTCCTGTTTTTACATCCTCTTAATTTCTGGCTATATCCCTCTCCTCTTTCCTATCCAGCTATCTATTTTTGGTTAAAAACACTTAAGGAGAGAAAGAGCAATTAAATAAAATCAACTAGTTTTGACTGTCTTGATTTTTTTATGTCATCATGATTTTTCCTAGTATCCTTCCCCTCTCCCTCTCAGAAAGCCATGACAGGTATGATAACCTATCAGTACATTGAAAAAGTCCAAAAACAAGGTCAGCATGCAACGCTCATGGAACTTGAACTTCCATGAAGGGATGAGTTCGACATGTCCTATCATATTTCTTTTTCCAAGCCATTCTTGTTCTTTATAATTTTTCCGCATTCACTGTGTGTGTGTGTGTGTGTGTGTGTGTGTGTGTGTGTGTGAGGTTTTTAAATTTACATTGTATAATTGCGTTGTTTTCTTGGCTCTGGTTTCTTTTACTTTGCGTTAATTCATGTAGCTCTTTTCATGCTTCTCTGTATTCATCACATTCATCATTTCTTGTAACATAGTAATATTCTGTTATATTCATAAATCACAATTTGTTTAGCGTTCCCCATATGATGAGCATTTGCTTTGTTCCCAACACTTTCCTATCATAGAAGTACTGCTTATAAGGATTTTGATGTAAATAGGGACTTTCTTCTTACCAGCGGCTTCATTGGAGTATAAATCCAATAATGGAGACTCTGGGTCAAAAGGTCTGGATATTTTAGTCTTTTTTTTTTGTATAATTATGAATTGCTTTCCAAAGTGGTTGGACTAATTCATAACTTCACAAAAATTGCACTAGTGTGCTTATCTTCCCACAACTCCTCCCACATTAATTCTTATCAAGTATTGTCATCTTCACTAGTTTTCAAGTTGTAAGGTGAAACTTGGGTTGTTTTGATTGGTTTTTCTCTCATGAGTGATTTGGAACATCCTTTCTAGTAGTTGTTAGTATTTTGTAGTATTTCTTTTGAGAATTGTTTGTTTACACAGACTTTGAACATTTATCTATTGGAAAATGACTATTGTAGATAGATGGATGTCTATATCTGTCTACTGTGGAGAACCAGAGTTAATCTGAAGGATTGACCAAAGCAGGGCGAGGTCAGTGAGAGAGTGAATAAGGGGAATTGGCAGGGTCTCCCCCTCCCTGGCTTCTTCATGTTTTCGTATTGCTTATTTCTTGAGGACAGCCTGCAGCATTATCTAGGAAAAGATGTGTGTACATTCTGTGGCTTGGGAACATGGAACTCGGAAAGATGTTTTGTTTTGGGACTAACTTTCCCCTGGGAACTATTGAATTCACATGAGATGTATTGATATGTTTGACTCTATGAAGTCTTGCAGAGCTACAGTAAACCAGTCATGTACAGAGTGCAGGCTCGCCTAGCCCCTGCTGCTGCTGTCTCTTTCTTTTCAAGCACCGCTGTGCCTCTGATCAGCCAGTTGCTGGTAGTCTTTGTATCTGCTTATGTTAATTGTTTATGCTCCTTATCAGAGAAGTTTTCTGTACTTTCCCCATGTGAGTGCTTGTCTTCTGGCCGTAGGTGCATCAGTTTCTTGTAATCAGTTACCTGTTTCATTTTCTGTAATCGCCTCTTGGCCTTGTTTGCTTGGGTACCTGCTTCCCACCTGCAGCTGTGGGAGGGATACCGTGTTTCTTTTCTAATTAAAAAAAATAGCATGTATGGTCTTTAAAATTAAGGTCATTTATCCATTTAGAATGTATTGTGAAATATGGCATAAAGTGTTGGTCTGATTCCATTTTCTGCCAGGTTGCTTTTTTTTTTCCTTTCTGTTTTTGACTGCCTTTGACTACATGCCTTGTAGTGGGATAAGGTGACTTTTTTCTTATGTTGTTTGTGCTTTCCTCAATATACGTATGGTATAGGCCAACCTCAGATCCCAATTTTAACTCCCAAGTTCCTATTTTCCATGTATTTTCTATTCTTTGTTTAACGGTGGTGACTGGCTTTTGGGTTCTGTAGTATACTATAAGTATTTAGGGTAAAATTATTTTTTATCATATGTGTCTTTCAGTTTTTAGTATACTTGACACTTAAAGCCTAAAAGCTTTATATGAATTTTTTTGGGGGAGGGGGTTGGGAAGAATTAAATTCATGCTTTTTTTTTAAGATGACTTTTTTGTGACTAAAGTGCAAACCTGAGTGTCTAGTGCTCATTTCAGGTAGATTCAATAATATTTCTACTACATTTTTGCAGATTCACTGTTTTAAAATTTTAAAACATAAACATGATCAAAATAGCACAGATTTGTCTAAATTTTAGATTTGGAAGTAGCTTGTGGCCTACAATTAATTATCATTCTGCAATATGGCTTCTATTTCTAAAGCTGGAGGAGAGTGGAGTCAGGGTAGTGGGTAGCAATGGACATAGGTAACAGTGATTGATGACTTATTTTAATATCTAGGACAAGTATTTCACCAAACTGGGTAGATTTATATGTGTAATGCATTTATTTTTTACTGTATAACCTACTGTCAAAGCTTTTTTTATGATGAATTGTTTCTGCTGTTCAACCTGCAGTAATTTTCAAACCATTCATATTTTAGTGATTACCAAAAGAATCCTTTATACCGTTTCTGCATTTGATTGTAGTAGTGTATATTGTTTTATAGAATTCAGTATCTGTGTTCCTAAAGGAAATATCTTTTCCCATTTAACTTTAAATTTTCCATGAAGTAACATTTTTTATTTAGTGTATGTTTGTAAAAATAAGCCACACAGTGTGAAACTTGCTTTAAGTTTTTCCTGTAAACATTTAATAGCTCTCTTACGTCTCTATATCTTTTAAAATTTATTATCTGTCTTTTAACAAACGCCAAGTCACATGTTGGTCTCAGTTTTCACTATGTACACGTTCTTTACAGTTGTATTTTGTGAATTTTATTCTGATGTCTTCTGGTGGCAGCTGAACGGTCTTTCTGAGCATTTTAAATTCTCATCAGTCTAGTAGAAAATTAGATTAGAAAATCAAAACAAAACTAACTAGGTAAAATTGAACATTGTAAAGGGCCTACTATTGATATTTTTCACAGGATAAAATGAGGCGATGATTGTAAAGCCCTTAGTGTAGTGCCTGGCACACGGCACGTTCTGTGTAAATGGTAGTTATTGTCACTGTGATTAATGTGATTGGGTCATTATTAATCGGGACCACTTACTGTAATTCGATGAACAAATGGTGTTGCTGAGGCCAAGGATACCGTTTTTATGTTGTTAACGTTTCCCTCTTCTGTGACCACAGAGGGCCATCTAAGAAATATATGCTATTTATTCCTAAATGCAATGGGATAAAATAGTGTGGAGTGATCTGCACACGCCCATGACCACAGCTGGAAGGACATTCCTTTTTTTGTGGTGAGTTAGGAATAATATTTTTATGCACAAAGAAAATCACTATCTCATTATACTTTACTAAGCAGTGAGCTTTCTTTTTTCTATTAAAAAATTGACTAAAGATGGGAAGTTTAGCCCTCTTTTTTTCCCCACATAAAACCGGAACATGTTGACTTACAAAGGGATGGGAAGCAGTCTGACTTTAAAAGAATCTTATTTTCTCCTGTGCAGGCAATTAAAGTGCAGGTCTGATAATGTTGTCATTCCCTTGTTAAAGAAACTTCAGTTTTCTCCCCATTGTCTCTAGGGGGAAAAATGGGAGTTCTTCCATTTGGCTTTTAAGCCCTTCAGAGTCTGTTTGTCTTTGTAGACTGATAGCAGGTAACTGCCCTGCGCACACTCTGCCTGCCTTCTCACCTGCCACACTTGCTGCTCCCCTAAACGCAATATTCTTGCTCCTGCCACCGCCTTTTTTCTGACTTTCCCCCATTCCTGGAAATCTCTTGTTTTCTCCTCCTAGTTTGTTTAAGCTGGGTTGGGGAACCTGTGACACTTTGAGGCCACACTTGAAGACCTATTGTTCTGTGAAGTTTGAAGGTCACACATGAGGACCTAGAGGGCCACATGTGTCATGAGGCCACATGTTCCCCACCCCTAGATTAAAGCATAGCTCTGGTACCATATACTTAGGATACACTGCTTTCTCCCTCTTCTCCCCACCTCCATTCCAATTACTTTGTATTTACTTTCTCTCTATTTTGTATGTACTGCTTATCTGCATAGATATTGTTTCTTCCCTTTAGGAACTTTAGCTCCTCCACAGCAGTTACTCTTATGTTGCTTTAGTGCAGTCTGTCGTTTGTAGGTACTAGGACGCTTGGGCTTCAGTTCTCAAGTCGTTCACTATTTAACTCCCCTAGTCACTAAATCCTGGCTTGCCTCCTGATTATTCCCAGCCACTGAGCTAGCTTGTGGATCTCTGACTTCATTGATCTACATTCAGACTCTAATTATCAGTTTCCCCTTCTTCTCTTGCTTGCTATCCTGGTCTTCTTGGCACTTAACTTCTTTTTTTTGTTAATTTCTTCTTGTTTAGATGTGAGTTAAATTCGTTTTGAGGACTTTGTTTACAAGAGAACAGATAAAATACAAATTGTGAAATAATATTACAGGATAAGGTGATTTAAAAATGTGCATTAAAAATTCCTGTAGTACCGTAAGCTATATGACACCTAAACTTTCCAGCCTAACTGAAGTCTTCTTTTCTCATCAGATGAAAATGGTATTTTCTTTTTCTATTAACACCTCATGCCATTTTTAGGATGTTCCTGCCTAAGCATACTAGATGAGGTCATTACTTCATGATAGAATGTAAAGTTTTCATGAAGCAATGGAAAAAAGCTGGACCAGGAATTCGGTGACCCCTGGGTTTGCAACCTGCCTCTGATCACCTGTGATTGAACATGGGCACATCATTCAACTTCCATTAGCTGTAAAATTGGGTATACTAGGACCTTTGATACCTGCTTCATATCGTTGTTATAAGGCTTAAATGTAATCCCATATATAAAGTACTTTTGGAAACAAACTGTAGTGAGCTATACAAATGTCAGGTGTTAATTCTGTGCCAGTTAGGAAGCCTTCCAAAAGGTATGATTAGTCTGTTTTCCTTCTTTTTGTTACTCAGTTAACTAAATTCATTTTTCCTCAGCCAAGAGGAAATGAAGGAATAGGAATAGAATGGTATCATGTTTTGTCTCTGTCATCTGAAAAAGAAGAAATTTTTAACGTACCCATAAGTAACTCCCACATTTCATATGTCCTTTTTAAGGGATAGTTCTGATCTTTCTGAATATTTTTCACAGGTGTGAATTTCATTGACAATTTTGTTTTATAAGTGTTGAATGTAATTATATATTTGTTCATTAATTAAGATCACAAACAGAAGTTTTCATTTCTTCTTACGAATTAAAATGTAAGTAGAGAAAGTTATGAAATTATTTTGCTCATCCTGGCGTTGAGATATGGTGGTAATTCTAATTCTTATTCTCTTTTAATCAGTCAACGAATATTTGTTAAATAACTGCTATGTGTTAGGCATTTGGGGAGATATGAAGTGGTCCTTAGATTGAATTAGTAAATTCATGTGTAAGTAAATTTTTACTTCATTTATTCAAAAGCCTTCATTTTTATGCCTAACTCTGAGCAACATGTTGGCGATACAAAGACAAAAGTGGAACAGTTTCAATTTTAAGGAGCTTATGTTCTGTCAGGGGTTCAGAATCTCCATGGGTGCAAAAAAAAAATGTGTATGTATGTGTATATATACATACACACACCCTCCCCCGCCCCCACACACATCTCCTTTGTAAAGCACAGGGAAAAGACAAAGGGTAAGCTTCAGGATTGACTTCTTTAGGACTTGGTAGTCGAGCTGAATCTTGAAAGAAAATAGGAGGAGGATGGCAGTGTGGCAAGAGTTCACTCCAAGCATGGAAAGAAAGCCTGGGCCAGGGGTGGGGAACCTAGGAACCGTAGGTCCTCAAGTATAGTCCTTTGAATGAATCCAAACTTCATAGAACAAATCCCCTTAATAAAAGGATATGTTCTGTAAAACTTGACTCAGTCAAAAGGTCACACCCAAGGATCTAGAAGACCACATATGACCTTCCTTGGGGCTACAGTTTCCCCACCCCTGGCCCTGGGCAAAGGCTAGGAGTCAATAGACAGTGTCACTCAGGAGGGCCAGCAAATTAAGCACGTTGCTTGGAATGACTGTTGTTCCGTTGTCCTTCCTCTTCGAAGAGGACCAAAATGACATCAACGTTGTAAAGTGAAATTTCAGCATGTCCAGCTGTGGCTAATCAGACTAATACAAGCTTGAATGCTCTACCACAAGTTGGGCACAGATAGTCCATATGAATATTTGGGTGTGAATATCCAGAATTTGCGCATCCTGCATTTACTTTGTACTGTCTCAATTCTGCTTTGCTCAAAGAGCACAGCACTTTTTCTTATGTGGGCACTCCATATTGAGCGGTCCTGTGCCAGTGCCTCCCATGATGCATAGTCAAATCCAAAGTTCTTGAGAGAGACCTTGAGAGTGTCCTTGTATTGTTTCTTCTGGCCACTATGTGATCTCCCGCCCTATGGAAGTTCTCCATAAAATAGTCTTTTTGGCAGACATGCATTTTGTATTCGAACAATGTGGCCAGCCCATCCGAATTGCACTGTCTGAAGCATGGTTTGAATACTTGGCAGTTCAGCTCAAGCAGGGATTTCAGTGTCTTGTACCTTATCATGCCAGATGATCCTCAGAATCTTCCTAAGACAGTTCAAATGGAAGTGATTCAGTTTCCTGACATGGTGCTGGTAGACTGCCCTTGTTTCACAAGTATATAACAATGAGGTCAGCACAGCGGTTCTGTAGTTTGGTAGTCAGTCTAATACGTCTTCTCTCCCAAACCTTTCTTTGGAGCCTCCCAAACACTGTGCTAGCTCTGGCAATGCATACATCAACCTCACTGTAAATGTGTACATCCCTGGAAAGTACACTTTCCAGGTAAGTGAACTTATCCACAGCATTCAAAACTTCTCCATTTGTTGTAACTTATGGTTCCACATATGGATGGTGTGGTGGTGGCTGATGGAGCACCTGTGTTTTCTTGGTGTTAATTATTAGGCCAAAATTAGCACAGGCAGTAGAGAATTGATCCATACTTTGTGGGATCTCAGCTTGATGGCGTGTTCATCCTCACTGGAAGCATTTGTCAACATGGCTGAAAACATCATGCTAAAAAGCATGGGAGCAAGCACACAGCCCTGTTTCACTCCATTGGTGACTGGGAAGGCACAAGAGCTTTGTCCGTTATCCAGAACCTGGGCAAACATGCCATCATGAAGTAATAGGTAAAAAATCTCAAAAGTAGGGTAGTCATATTGAGAAGCACTTTAAATGCTAATAGATCAGTTTGTATTTTATTCTAGAAGCAGTGGAAGCCACTCAAAACTTCTTGATCAAGAAGGTAGCATGGTTAGATCCAGGCTTTAGGAATATCATTTTGTCAGCTGTGTAATAGAATGGATTAGAGAGATGGGGAGATTGGAGCCAAGAGAGACTAATTAGAAAGCTTATGAAGTAGTAGTCCAGTCAAGAGTTTTTAATCTAGGGTGATGGCTATGTAGTTTGGAAGAAGAGGATGAATTAGAGACATAGAAATAGAATCAACAAGACTTGGCAGTTGTTTGGATTGAGGGGTAAAGATGGAACATTTAAGAAAGACAGATTCTAGACATGGTTGCCTCTGGAGGAGGTTCCTTGATAAAAATGGGGAAATCCGGAAATAGGAAAGGTTTGGGGAGAAAAATTGGGAATCTTGTTTTGAATGTGTTGAATTTAAGAGACCTATATAGTACACCTAGTTGAAAATATCTGGTAGGTATTGGTGGCTATTTTTCTTGGACAAACCATAAAAATCCAACTGTGAAATTATAGTCTTGAAGAATATGGGGTGTGTTTGCATGTGTATACATACACACACATATATTTAGTGGAAAATAGTGGAAACTAGTTACAACTAGATTGTAGAGGTCTTTGAAAGTTAGACCAAGGATTTGGACTTTATTTGTAGGTATTGTGTCACTGAAGCTTTTTGAGCAGGAGAGTGATGTTATGTAATTTATTCTAGTATAATTAAGATGCTACTCTAAAGTCCTCCTATGATACCTGTAGCACTTGATTCTCAGAGGAAGGGTATAAACTCTAGGAGGTCATAAGAAGGGCTTAAATGCAAACTCAATGATGAACTGTTTGTGGTCCTCAGGAGAAGCCAGATTAAGTTTGGAGAGATGTCATCTGATTAGCTTTAGAGTTACCTTTCCAACCAGAACCGCTCTGAAAGGGCACCCATTAAGTCATGGGGGAGGGGTGACTTGCTGTTTGCATTGGTGGACAGAGAATCTACACTAAGGAAATCACAAATCCTTGAAATTTTTCACTGATCTGCTGACGAATGCAGAAAAGGAGTATTGCTCTATAGTTAAGAAGTGAGTTGTAGGGACTGGGCAGTAGTGGGATTGGAAAGGAAGTAAAGGCTTTGGTGTATAATATTAAAAGAATGACTAGAACTTAGTAACTGATTGAGAGACAAAGGAGAGATTATTCTGTAGTCTTAGGATACTCTGAAGTATCCCAAGATATTGAACTTACACAATTAAAAAAAATGTTCATTGTTATAGAGAATTTAAGACTTACTATTTAGGTGTTTTTGGAGGGGAGGTGGGGCTTGAGGGTAGAAACTGTGATGAGTTTATTTTAGACCTCTTGAAGCTTAGGTCATAGTAGTTCATCTAGGTAAAAATAACTAGTAAGCAACTGGAGATATGGAATGGGAGGAATGAATTTTGATGTCTTGTGTGTTAGAACCAATTAAATCCTTGAAGTGGTTGAGAACTCACAAGAAGAGAATGCAGAGAGAATACAGAGGACCAAGCACTGAATTTTGAGGAGTCCCCCATTTAAGGTACAGGAATTCGGATCGCTTAGTCTGACATTCTAAGCTGTCTGTGGTCTATTTGAAGAATTTACTTTATGATATGCAGTAAGTTTCAAATAATCCTTCTGCTATGGATTTATTAGACATGTGTAACACATGGGAAAATACATTATTATTCGCTGTTTTCTCTTAACTGTACAGTTTTGACCTTTTAAACTTGTTTAAATTAAGGTAATTTTATTAATTATATCAGTACTATGAATAGTTATGAATTAATTTCATTTAACTTTCATTATCAGTAAAGGAACTAAGAATTTGTGGAATGATCTGATTTCTATAGAATCTTAGAATAGGTGACTGAGATTTTTAAAATTTTAGGTTGCCTTAAACGGATATTCTTCAAAACAAGCAAAAATCTTTCTGGCATGTAGTAGGCACCTAAATGCTTGATTCATTGATTAGAAACACTTTGCTGGTATATATAATAGTTTCAAAGGCTTAGATTTTGGTTGGTTTTGCCAACAGCATAGATCTCAGAAGCTGGGAAGGAAGGACATCAGAAGCCATATAATACATTATTAGAATTGAATTACAACATACCACCAAAGTAACCATCCATTCTTATCTTAAAGACCTATGGGGAAGTGTAACCCACAACTTACTGAGACAACCCATTCCATTTTTGGGATAGTTTTAATTGTATGGAATTTTTTCCCTTATATCAGGTCTCTTGTAAACTTCTGTGCAATGTTTCTAGTCCTTTCTTTTCAAATAGAAAAAAAAATTAACCCCCCTACCAGTCATTGAAGATGACAGTGATGTTCTGTTAAGAGTTTTCTTTTCCCAATTCATCTGTTACTTTGATTTAGTAGATTCTCCTGTCCTCTCATCATCCTAGTTGCCTACCATTCTGTGATCATGCTTTAATTTGTCTATATTCTTCCTAAAATATAGTCTGAACCGAATACTCCACATGTAGCTGGACCAGGGTAGAGTATAGCAGTAGTATTATTTCCTTTGTTCTAGACTCTATAACAGTTTTAATGAAGCCAAGGCAATATTAGCTTGTTTGGCTACTTTTTTTACTGTGACTTATATTGAACTGTTTACAGTCTTTATTAAATGTCAGATTTTTTTTTCCACAGGACAACAGTTATGTGCCCCCAACTTGTATTTTGTGAAGTTAATTTTTTGAATCCAAGTGTATGACTTTATCTATATTAAACTTGATTTTCCTTAGCTAATTAGTTGGCCGAGATCATTCCTCGTCCAGTCTTTATCCTCTAGTGAGTTACCTATCCTCTGGGATTCTTGTAATCTACAAATTTAATAAAAGTAAGACTGTGTCTTCATCCAACTCACTGATGAAAATGATCAGTACAGAACCAAAGATAGATCCTTGGGGCACCCCTACTTCCTGCAAAATAGAAACCAAACAAATAATAACTACCTTTTGAAACTTATTCAGGCAGCTCCATATCCACTTAACTTTATGTGTCATATTTGTCTGCAAGTATTTTTACCCTTTTGCAATAAAATTATAGCATTCTAATAATTAGAGATATATTAGTATCATATATATATAGTTTATTTTTAAATGAGTTTTTATCAATGTTTTCTGCTGCTTTTCCCTAGTATTCTGCCTTTTACCCCTTCACCTCTCCAAGAGCCATTCCATATAATGAATGGTATTTTTTTAAAGGAAAAAAATCAGCACAACTGATTGATACATTGAAAAAGCCTCAAAACAAATATAATATGTAACACCAATTGAGCTCCTGTCTTCATGAAGGGGTGCATTAAGGGTGTCTTCTTATGTCTTTTCATTCGAGTCTAGCTTGATCTTTATAATTTTGTTATATTCCTTTTTGTTTTTTTGATGTGTGGATGTTCTTTCTATTTTGTAATTTACTTTAGAGTGCTAACTAGTATTAAATGATTTTCCTCAGAATCTAGATAAAACTGCTTTATATATGCTAAAAAATTTAGTACTAAATATAAAGAGGTCATTAATGATTTAGGCAATTCAGACACTTGTGAAAGTGTCATTTTGGTTTCATTAGTTATTTTGAAAAATCATTGAGTGCAGACTCCAGTTTTGTTTTTAGAAATTAGACTGCCTGTTTGTCCAGAAGGAGGCAGCATTGTTTCAAAAACCAGTTTTAGAATGACAGTTTCTTAAACGTTTTGGCTTTGAGTGTGGTAGGAGGGAGAATTCTCTTCCTCCAAAATAATTGGATGCAAGTTTTCTTCCAAATAAACCATGCACCACTGTTATAAAGTGCCAACTCTTAGGACAAGAGTTGTGAAATGACAGTACGAATTATTCCAAGTGGGTAATGTGCACTGAAGTAAGTAGCAATTATTTTGAAGAATTCTCTTAAAAAAACTTGTCATACATATAATTTTTCTCATCAATTGTCACAGACAGCATAATATATACATCACCATTATGAACATCATAGACTATTTAAAAAAACTTTGCTTATAAACAAAATATCTTATTCATATAGATATTAGCATATCAGACAGGTTGAAAATTCTCTTGTAAAATGTAACGGAATGAAATTTTGTACACCACTAATTTATTTTTTTCAGGCTTTGTCTTCAGGATGTTTTGGCTGTTATAATCTTTTATGCTGCTATCACACATCCTAAGCACGATCTCACACACATACATTGATCAGAATATGCTTTTACAGTTCACTTTGATTTTTTTTTAAAACGTCAATTTATTCTTGAGGCACTTGCAGAGGTAAAGAATTTCTTTCTTAGCAGCTAATAGGTTTTAATACTATCACAAGTCTTCAGACTTCTGCCAAGCTAATCAAAGTAAAGACTTTGTTTTGTGTTTTATTTTAGAGACTCAGAGGTAGACACGACGAGATAGTCAACCTCTCAGAAAAGAAGGCCCAGAAAGGATAAATGATTTGTTCAAACAGAGCTTCCCCGGCTTCTTTCAAGTCCCTACTAAGATTCCCATCTTCTACCAGAAGACTTTCCTGATCGGCCTTAATGCTAGTGCCTTTCCTCTGTTGATTATCTCCAGTGTATCCTGTCTGTATTTGTACATAATTGTTTTCATATTGTCTCTCTCATTAGACTGTCAGTTGCTTGAGAGCTAGGATTCTCCTTTTGCCTTTTTCTATAACCCCAGTGCTTAGTACAGTGCCTGACAAATAGTGGGTACTTAATAAATGCTTGTTGACTTCCTGGTTTTCCAGTTTTTAATTTAATGAATACAGAAAGGCACTGCTAGGTCTTTTTCTTTCTTTTTTTCTTTTTTTTGGTCTTTTTTTTCCTTTCTTTTTTGGCCACTTCTGAAATTTTATGTTCTACTCATTTATCATTTTTAGTGGAGGAGCTACTCCTGACCCTTGTTATTCAATTTAAATCTGCATACAAAGAGTATTTCTCTCATT
Source organism: Potorous gilbertii (assembly GCA_028658325.1). NCBI lineage: Eukaryota > Metazoa > Chordata > Mammalia > Diprotodontia > Potoroidae > Potorous > Potorous gilbertii. The sequence continues at coordinate 13,021 of JAQQSK010000111.1, forward strand.
TGTTGATATTGTCCCCAGTGAATCCCTGGTATTCTCAGCCTCATTGATGATTTTCTTTTGTATAATTTAATAATAACTAGATCCCAGTTTACAGTGGCAATGGTAGATGTGTTCCTTTGTATAAGTTAATAATAATTAGATCCCATTTACAATAGAAATGTTATAGCTGATCATACTACAGTAGTTTCTTTTTTAAAAAAGTATTTTTAATCATGTCTTTTGTTTCTTACATCATCAGAGTTATCCTATATATCCCTTTTTTTCCCCTCCCAGAGAACCATGTCATATAACAAATAGGATTTTTTAGAGAGGAAAACGTCTGAAAACATATGCAATGTGTTACACCTGTGAACCTTCCACTTCCATGAAGGGATAAATTGAAGTTGTCTTCTCATATCTCTTCATTTGATTCCTGCTTGACCTTTATAAATTTGTTTTTATTCACTTTTGATTTTCTTGATGTGCAGTCATCCTTTCCATTTACATTGTTGTAGTGACTATGTATGTTGCTTTATTGGCTCTGTTCACTTTATTCTACATCAGTTCATATAGATTTTTCCATCCTCTATATTAATTACATGAAATCATATAATAGAGAACAGTAAAAAGTGATATGTGTAATGACATAATCTGTTACATTCATGTTCTACGATTAGATTAGTCATTCCTCAGTTGATGAGTGTCTATTTTGTTTCAATTCTTAGCTTTCACCAAAAATGCTGCTATAAATATGTTAGAGTATGTCAGGACTTTGTTCTTATCCGTTCTTAACTTGGTATACAATTCCAGTAATAGAGTCTAGCTCAAAGGCTATGAACGTTTTGGTCACCTTATTTTCATGACTCCAAATTGCTTTCCAAAATGATTGTGCTATTTCACATCTCCACCAACAATGTATTAGTGTATTTATCTTTCTATAACCCTTCCCATGTTGAATATTGTAATTTTTTTTCCTTTTTGCCAGTCTTCAGGGTAGGAGGTTTTATGCATTTCTCCTGTTATTAGTGATTTGAAGCATTCTTTCATATGGTAATGAATACTTTGCAGTTCTTTGGAGAACTTTGTATTCATATTTTTGACCATTTATTTATTGGAAGAATAGTTTTTGCTGTATGTATGTATGTATATATATACATACATACATACACACACATGTATGTACATATTCAATACTAAAATATTATCAGGGATACAGGGACAGTTGATGCAGGAATCTTGAATGTCAAAATGTTATCAGAGAAATTTAATACAGAGATTTTTTTCTCCCACTTCACCATTTCCCTTTTGATTGTAGGTGCATTAATTTTGTCTGTACGGAAGCTTTTCATTTTCAGGTAATCAGAATTATCGCTTACCTTTTGTAATTGCCTCCATCTCTTGTTTGGTTAAGGATACATCTCATACCCTTCACTGTGAAAGATATTTGATTTCTTTCTCTTCTAATTTTTTTTAATACTATGGTATTGGGGTTTTTTGGTTGTTTTGTTTTGATTTAAGGTTGCATATACATTTAGAAAGTATTGTAGAATATGATGTAAGATGTTAGTCTAAGCCCCAGTATTGACTGATGGCTTTTCAGTTTTTCAAGCAGTTTTAAAAAATCAAATATGTAGGGGTTTTTTTATTCCTAGGTAATTTGTTTTCTATGTTATCAAACACTGGATTATTGAGTTCTATTGCTTCTGATTTTCTCTTTTCCAGTCTGTTCCATTGATCTCTTTCTCTATTCTTTTTTTTTATGTTAGTAGTTTGAGGGTTTATTTAATACAAGTGAAAATGTGCAAAGCTTTCTACTCATTTTCTTCACTTCTAAGTCTAGCGTATGGATTGGTGATCTTCATGGCTAACTGAGCTACTCTCTCAACAGTGAGTTTCAGATTCTTAGAGGAAACATCTTAAGCAATCTCAGAACAGTAAGATTTGTTGCACATCAGGGGCAGGTCTTTGACGTTGTGCACCAAAAACTTCCTGAATCCATTTCATGACATGTGTTTTGTCTTCTTATTGCTTCTGTAACCAACATTGGGCATCAAGATCTGGCCATTGAATTGTCTTCACACCCTGTTGTCAGTACCTCTTAGTTTATGCCAGTTTCTCTTGATCTTGACATATCTGTTTGACTGGTGCTGGATGAACTTTTTGGTCTTCTTCTTGAGGATATTTGGCTTCACAGGAGATCTGACGGCAGGTATGGTGCTGGTGAAGTGATAGCGCCCCCCACAGGAAACTCCGAGAGAAAGAGAGAAGGAAAAGTCAAATGGCTTTCATGATTGCTGCTTTATTATATAGTTTGAGGTCTAGAAGAGCCAGTTTATCTTTGTCCTCTTTCATTTTATAATTACTCCTGATACTCTGTATCTTTTCTTGCTCCAAATTAATTTTGTTATTACTTTATTAAGTACTATAAAGCATCATCCCCTTGGTAATTTGATTGGTATAGCGTTAAAAGTGTAAATTAATTTTGATAGTGGTTTTTTTTTTTATTTTGTTGGTATGACATAGTCATGAGCACTTAATATTTTTTCTCTAGTTATGTAAATTGTACTTTATTTCCTTAAGGAACATTTTGTAATTCTATATAAGTACTTTCTGTGTTTTAGTGGGTCAGGCTCCAGTTATTTTATGCATTTTGTTGTTATTTGGAATGGAATTTCTCTTTCTATTGTTGCTTATTTTGTTTTGTTATTATTATATTGATTTGTTTTTGAGAATTTAATTTATAACCTGCAACTTTGCTGAAGCTATTAATTGTATCTATTAGTGTCTTTGCTAAATCCCAGGGATTTTCCAAATAAACTATTATGTCATCAGCCAACAGGGATAGTTTTATCTCCTTTCTCTTGTCTTATTGATATCAATATGTCCAGTACAATATCAAATGATAGTGGGAAAAATGGGCATGCGTCATTCTTGTATGTATTTATTGGAAAGAGTTCTAGTGTATCCCTATTGAATATGGAATTTGCTTTTGATTTTAGCTAGGCAATTTTTATGACATTTGTAAGGTTTTTACCATAAAAGATTGTTGTACTTTATGAAAGACTTTTTCTCCATTTTTTGAGATGATCATATAGTTTTGGATGGTTTAAGTATGATGTTATTTTCCTAATTTTAAAACATCCTTAAATCTCTGGCATAAATTTTAGTCATATAATGTATGATTTCTTAAGTTGTTGAGTGTATTTGAAAGGATTTTATTTAAATATTTTAAGTCGATGTTCAATGCTTTTGGCCAATAATTTTCTTCTGTGTTTTCTCATTCCCTTCTTTAGGTATTAGGACTATATTTGTCCCCTAAAAAAGATTCTGGAAGGATTCTTTCTGAATTTTTGAGAAAACAATTTTGTGAAGTGTGGGTACTTTCTGTTACTTTAAAATTTATTAGAATACTCATCAGGATCAGGAGTTTTTTCCCTTTGGTAGTTCCTTAATAGCTAGATCTATTTTCTTTTCTGAGATTGGATTATTTAAGATCTCTATATGATCTTTTGATGATTTGGATATTTTATATATTTTTTTAAAGTATTCTGTTTCTTCCATATTCTCAGTTTCATTAGCTTAATATATTCTGATTATTTTTTGTATTTATTCTGGTTTTGCTATGATTCCAATCTGACTCATCTGCTATTTATTATTCTCTTTTAATCAGATTAGTTAAGAGTTTATCAATTTTATTAGTCTTTTCAAAGAACCAGCCTTTGGTTTTACTTATTATTTCTTTCTTTTTTCTTTTTTTACAATTATTTATTAAATACATTTGTTTATTTAGCTTTTTACATTCATTTTCACAAAATTTTGGGTTCCAGATTTTCTCCCCATTTGTCCCTTCACCCCTCCCCAATACACTGAGCATTCTAATTACCCATATCATCAATCTGCCCTCTCTTCTTTCATCCCTCCCTTCCCT
>JAQQSK010000111.1:17427-46706 GCA_028658325.1 Potorous gilbertii
TAAAATCTTAATTTTAAGGAAATGATTGTAGAACATTTATAAATAAATAAAATAAAAATATAAAAAAAGGACCAATTTTTAAAAAGGAAGAGAAAAATTATTCTTCTTTCTAGGCATCCTCACAATGGAAGCAGTTGTGATGTTGTAGAGTTCTCTATTTGAGGAACAGAAAATCTGGATTTGAATCTAGTCGCAAGGACCTACTGGCTGAGTGAACATAGATGAAATGATTTTAGTTCTGGGAGTCTCACTTTTCTCATCTGTAAAATGGGTATAATCTAAACACGTTTGTTGTAAAGATTAAATGAGATGGTACATGTAAAGTGCTTTGCAAACTTTAAAGTGCTGTATAAATTTGTAGTTATTAAATAATTGTAATCTTTTCAGTAGAATTCAGATAAAATTGATTCTGGAACAAGTCATTCTCCTGCTATTTTTATTACCTAATGTTTCATGAACTATTGCATTGGTAGAAAAAATAAACTACTTTTTGTAGTTGAATCTAAGAATGTTTAAAATGAAAGCTTTCTCCTTTTAGATCCACTAAAAGCTTCATTGGTGTATCTCCAAGAGAATACACAGTCATGGGATGATGCATGCTTCATTATATTCCTCCATGATTTTTATTCCTGCTAAGTGTTTATATTTTGAAATCAACCTAGAGATTGAGCGTTTAGTGTGGTGATAACTTTTAAAAGCATTGTTCTTAAGTAAATGTTTCTTGTTGTCATTTTTATACATTAGTGTTAAGTCTGAATGAGTGTGGGCAATAGCTCCAGTTCTTCTTGGTTGACTTCTGAGGAATATTTGGAGCACTCTATTTGTAATATAGGAATATGTCATCTCCATCAAAGATAGTGACCTCATTTGTTATTCTGGTCACTCAGTCAAGTCTTCCTGGTTATGCAGTGGTTTGTTTACTCATACTCTATATTTCAGCCATACAGGACCTTAATCTGTTTCTTTTCTTTTTTTTGGTCTTACCTCTGTGTTAGTATGGGCCAACTTGTATTGTGGGCATCCACAATCTCCCCCATGATCTCTTCTTTCAAGGTTCCACTCACATACTACTTTCTTCAGGAAGTCTTCCTTAATCAGAGACACTTCAGATAAGAGATTCCCTGTGGTAATGGAATAAGAAAAATGAATATGAAGAATTTAAAGAAATTTGGGAAGGCTTCTATGAATTGATACAAAGCAGTATAAGCAGAATCAAAAGAATATCACACACATTTAACCACAATAATGTAATGGAGGAGTTTTTAATCTTTTTTTCCCTCAAGGAATTCTTTGGCAGTTTGGTGAAACAAGTGACCCTTTTTCAGAATGCTATTTTTAAATGTGTAAAATAAATATATGGGGTTACAAGGAAAATGAATATAATAAAATACAGTTAGCAAAATATTTTTTTAAAAAAACCAGTTTCATGGATCCAAGGTTATAAACCCTGGACATAAAGGAACTAATACTATAAGACATTATAATTCACATCAATGCCATGACTCTTCTTGAGTTTGATGAAACATACGTCTTTCCTTTTCCTGTAGAGGTGTGGGCTACAGGTTCTGAATGATGGTGTCTAACAATACATGCCTCAAAATGCCCCTTGATTTTGCTTAACTGTACTTGATTTAAAAAAAAAAAGTTTCTATTTGAGCATGAAAGGTAGGGGATGGAAATGTGATATGATACCATTGTGTTGTTTTCTTTTTTAAGCATCAATAAAACATTTTAAAAACAAATAAGGGGATTACGTGAATGTATTAAATTGAGAGAATTTGACAGTTGGTTTGATATAGTAGTTAATGGAAAGGGAGGAGTTAAAGATAGCTCTCTAGTTTGAAGCTCAGTAATTGGGGAGTTTGGAGGCACCATTAACAGAAGAGCAGGTTTGAAAGGGAAAAGATAACTCGATAACATTTTTTTTGTGCAAAATGTAGTTAACTAATGACAAAGTACTTGAGCCATTTGGATGGAAAAGCAACAGAACAGGGTTGACAAACTCAGAGAACAGGGCAAAGTTGAGGGTAATGATGTGAATGAGCAACAGGCTCATGAGAGAGAAGACATGACTCCGGTCAAAGAGTAGAATTCTAAGTTCAGGATTTTTAATTTGATTTAGTCCAGGGTGATGATGTAACTCTAGTAATTTTTAAAGTGGAGAGGAGATAAATGAAGGTTATTGAAATTGAGGGGGAAGAAGAGGAATTATGAGTTCAAGATACTGAGATTTTTTCAGCATGCATATTGAAATTGATGAAGATTATGGCTGGGAAAGGAACAGAATCTGTGAGCCAGGTGCTTAAGTCACTAAGGGTAAGGGAGAATTGTCATTTGGGATGGTGTCAAATGGATTACAGAACCAATGCTGATATAACCAGATGGCATGAATCTTTTTTTTCCTGAGACAGTTGGGGTTAAGTTACTTGCCCAGTGTCACACAGTTAGGCAATATCAAGTATCTGATTTGAAGTCAGGTCCACCTGACTCCAAGGCCAGTGCTGTATTCACTGTGCCACCTAGCTGCCCCTGGCATGAATCCTAAAAAAGGAAAGGCTCTTGGGTGATGCTGGCAAAGTGGTAAGAAATTGATTTGGAATAAGTGTCCTGTTTCCTCTTCTTGGTCTTGTGAGTCAGGTGTGTGTGTGTGTGTGTGTGTGTGTGTGTGTGTGTGTGTGTGTGTGTGTGTGTATGCGTGCATGCACATGAGTCAGTTCTTGGGGAAAGGTAACCTAATAACATTTTAGGAGTAGATGCATTATTTAAAAGAGGAGGATTAATTTTTATCTTCTACAGATGGTTAAGAATGGTTATTGTTTTAAACATAGATTCATGTGTGACCTTAGATGTTCTGTTTAGCCCTGTCATTTTATACTAAGGCTCAGAGAGTTTATGACTTGCCCATTGGCATCAGAGCTAGGATTTGAATCCAGATCTTTTGACACCAAATCTCATTCATTCTCTTGATTTTTAACTTCCTTCTCCCATAAGAGTTATTATAAGTTGAGTTCTCAGGAAATTTTTGTTATATCCTGAAATCAGCCATTATAGTTATAGTTAGAATTAGAATTTTTATTTTTAAATTTTTATATACTTACATTGACCTATCCTTTTTGTTAGTTTTCCCCTTCTATCAGTGTAAATGGATATCTGCTCTGTTATTTGGAGTTTGAGAACCCAGTGTCACAGTCAGTAGATGGCAGAAATGAAATGTGAACTCAGGTCTTTCTGATTCCAAGGTCAGCTATCTATCTATTATGTCATGACTTTCATATAAATACTCTTAATCTTAAAGGTGATAAGTATATTAATACTTTGATAGAGACAAATTATGAAAGAAAGAAAATTTGTAGTCACATGACAAGTATCAGGAAGGAGGAAATGCCCAAACTAAATCTTGAGGGAAAAGGATTTCAGCAGGCTGGGATGAGGAGAGGATTATTCCAGTCAGAGTCAAGGAAATGGGAGCTGGAGTGTCATGTGTGAAGAACAGCAGAAGGTAGAATGCAGAGTGTGTGGAGAGACATAAAGTCTAAGACTAGAAAGGCCGGGGCGGGGGGGTCGAATGATAAAGAATGCTAGATGTTAGCCTAAAAAGAAAGAGGCCATCTCACCCTCTCGTACCAAAGAAAAAAGGATGACAGATGGAAAGAAATTTAGAGGACTGTGAGACATTGAGAAACATGTGAAATGGCCATTGTTTTCTCTGTAATCTGCTACAAGAAAGAATTAGAGGTAAAGGGTGATTGGAGTTAAAAGGTTTAACTTATAATATTAGCTTAAAATTTAATAATTGTCTATTACATACCCAAAAGTGTACGTTTCATGATATATTTAAATCTATTCACAACTGTGTTCTGTGTACTTATAATGAACTTCATTGGGCTCAAACCCACGTTGTTTGAGCTCTTCCTTATGATTTGAAGTCCCTTATTTATCCATTATGGCCCTTTGTATAACAAAACACTAGAATTTTTTAATGGAAATCTGATGCAGAGTGATACCTTCTTTCCAACTTATAATCTTAAAGACTGGGACATTGAAGGGTTAGGTTACTTATTCAGCATCACAGTCAGTATGAGTCAGCTGTGGGACACACCTGTCAGTGTATGTATAGATATACTTTCCTGTTTAATGCATAGTTTAGTCTCTCTCCATATAGATCCATGACATAGATCTCCATATAATACATGCACATATAGATAAACATCAATATACTCCTCTAACATCCTGTTCTTGTTTCCTTACCATGGGGTATGATGGTTCTTGAAGGTGAAATATTAGTGGAATACAAGTTGTGGCTCTGGTAAGTTCCATCCATGCAAAAGTGTTTTTGAGTAAAGACCCAGAGACAGATTGGACATCTTCTTGTGAGGATCAGCCCAACTCGGTTCAGAAACACTTAAGAGAAGATTGGTTACTTGGTGATGAGGTTTTGAGTTATGGAAATTCAAAGTTTACCCTAAGAAGATGTGAAGGAATTGTGTAAGGACTAACTACAATGATGAAGTAACAGAGATAAATATATTTATGTGTAAATATAAAATACATAAACATATTTTTTCATAAAATTGAGCTATGTATATATACTTTATATGCCTATGTATGCATCTCTCTCACTTCCTGTGTAAAATGATGCTGTCACCTTTTCTGCCAAGTAATGAGTTAAAAACCATCTGAGGCAGTACTCCTTTGAAGGCTCTTTAGTCAAGTTTCTAAAGTACAGAATAATCAATAAAATCAGTCTCCAACTTTATCTTCCAAACTTCAGTTGGAAAGAATCTGTGGATTCTGTGGAATGCCAGATATAACTGGCAGACATTCCCTCATATATGAAAGAGAGAAGGTTATGTTTGCATTGTTCTGTTAATAGCATGCCAGCAAGTATGTTACTTAGAGGGTCACTAATGAACAAAAAAGAATGTAAGAAAGAAGTGAATGGTGGACAGTTATTAGTGCTCTATTGGTCTTGGCTACTAGAAAGAAGGAAGAGTAAATCCTGTTGCTTTAGACAGGTAAAAAAGAAAGTTCTTTCTTGTTAAAACTCAAGAAAATCTGAGATGGGAATGAAAGTGGGGGAAAGGAGACAGATTATGCTGTCAATTTTAGTTGTCATAATGTGCTTCAGAGATAAAACATTCCTCTGAATGGCAATTGAACAGATGGAAATTTTCATTTTTGGTTAACTGGATGGAAGAATTGGACCGGTACCTAAAATGACGTTGAAACCCCTCATCCCAACCCCACAAGAAGGAAACAGATGCATTTCTCTAGATACAAAATAAATTATTGAACAGTGCATATATTATATTGGCATCATTGTATCCAACAGTACATCTGCACAATGTTTTAGTCTCCTGGTGAGTGAACAGACATGTCTGGAGCTGGGGGAAGCAGTTATTGAGGTGAATCAGACAAGTATACCATTTTGGGTAAGAAAAGTAAAAGTAATACTTGATTGAACTGGGACAGTTACTTATCTTGGTAGAAGCTGGGAGAGTCAAAAATTAATATTGCTTCCAGTGCCTTTTTACTTACAGTCAGTTTGAGATGTGGTAAATTTTATGTGGTGACTGTATTTTCCAAATTAAATTAGAACACATGGTCTGACAAAAGATTTCTTTTGCAAAATATCATTAAAAGAATACTTTTCTAAAATTAAGACTGTTCCAGACATTTCAAGAAGACTGAGTGCTCTCTCCTAACAGGAGGCCTTTTCTGATCTCTGTCATTATTGGGCCCTCTTTTTCCCTAACCAACATTACTCTGTATTTATTTTGTTCATATTTTGTATAGAAGAAGTTGTGTCATAGCCAATAGAGAACTGGTCTGAGAGTCAGGGAGATCTAGAGGGTCAGTTGGTACCTTCAGAATACCTTCTTGCCTCTTGGACCCCTGGTGATTTACTTAATCTTTCTGTGTCCCAGACAACTCTCTAAGATTATAAAGTTGTAGAATATGTGCAGCTCTTCATTGGCTGAGAAGTCTCTTCAGGAGTGTCTTATTTTACATATACCAATGATATCAGAAATCTAGTTCAAACAGGCCAGAAAGTTTGACTCTTTTGGCCAGCCATCTTCTGCTGATGCAGTTCAAGAACTTGGAGTGATCCACTGGTCATTCTTGAAGGTAAAACAAGGTTCTAATCAAGTTCTACCTGGCAATCATGGTTCTGCCACCCATCTCAAGCTTTCTTTGTGTTATTAGCTATTGGCATTTAATTGTCTTTCCCAATAGTAGGTACTTAATAAATGCATGTTGACTGGCAAATACCAAATACACTTGAGGAGAATCCCCCACAGGATGTGAATTGCCTATTATTACAGTCCTGCTGAGGCAAAAGGAAGGGGAAGGATACACTACTACTGAAAACAGAGCACTGTTTTCCAGCCTATGTCTTCCTGTTTACTTGTTCTCTGTATTAAAATTCATCAATCCAAATTCCTTCATTATTTGCATAGATATAGGTGCATAGATATAGTCATGCATGTGACTGTTATTCTATGACAGAGATACAGGTCCTATACTTTAATATTAAGTCTCTTCCTTTTATACCCTCTCTACCTCCTGGCATGTACTGGTAGCCAGTTTTCTCTGGAAAATACCAACTCCTTGCATATGCACCAAAAATTTTAATAGCAGCACCTTTTGTGATAGCAAAGATTCAGAAACAAAGTAGATGCTTGTCTCTTCAGGAATGGCAGAAGAAATTGTGGGGTATGAATGTGATGGAATATTGCTTTGCTTTAAGAATCTACAAACATTATACAGGTGTAGAAGCATGGAAAGATATAAACCAAGGCATACAGATTCAGGAAAACAACATATACAGTGACAGAACAATGTAAAATGAAAGAGCAACAGTCATGGTACGATCAAGACAATGTTCTGAAGGTATGAAGAACAAAGCTTAATCCCCAAAAAGAGACATGAGCTAGAGATTAAGATGAGAGTATACTGTATATGACATACCCCATGATCAGGCAAGAGTGGTATAATGAAAAGCATGGAAAGGCTTACGTGACCTGAAGTAAGTGTAGACAACAAAAGAATTGTATCAGTCAAAAGTAATCTGCTAAGGGAGTTTGTGAGTAAAGCTATCTTCCTGAATGGGAATAACGGGGAAACTGAACTTCTGAACTTTAGCTCTGTTTACCATTTGCAAGTTTAAAAGGGACACACGGAAGATTTCTTAGCTTGGCATGGGCACATTTGGCACATTAATACCAACCTCCTCTGACCTATTTCTACCGTTTTTTTATTGAAAATCATAGACAAACAAATAAGAAAGCAATCTGCATAATTATTACAACAATGTAAATGGAAAGTACAACCACGAAACACAAAACCACAAAAATTTTAACTATGAAATTATAAAAAAAATTAGCTTGACTCAAAAAAGAGATATGAGAAGATACCTCCCGTTCTTTACAGAGTTTAGAGTCAATGGGTATAGGGATTTTAATTTTTTTATTTTTGTTGTGTTGGTTTTCCTGAATTTTTAGATTTTTATTGATATCCTTTGTTTTTACTTCACTTCAGTTGCTACCTGTATCTCCTCTCTCCCTAGAGTCAAAGAGCCATCTCTTTTAACTAAGAATTTTTAAAAAGGAAGAGGAGAAAAACAAATTTAACTGAAATTTTTCTCTTCCTGTTTTCTTTTTCAAAAAATTCTTTGTTATAAGGAATAGTTCTATTGGAAGGGGAAGGAAGAGGGATGGAAAGAGAAATTTAGGCTATATAAAAAAGAAATATCAATTTAAAGTATGAGCTTATGTGTATATGTATGCATATGTATACATATTTACAGTGTAAACACTATATTCCTTGTTGCTTTCGCTAATATTTGCTATTCCTTCTTTCATAATCCCAGAAACAGTGAGACATGAGTTCATTTAGTCGTTGTTTCCCACTGCCATTTCTGTACTTTTCCCTGCCTATCAGCTTTCTACTTTTGACATTCACACCATTTCATTATATCAGCCTCTTCTGATCCTGGTATGTGTCAAGTCACTCTCCAGGGTACTCCTCCTACCTTCCTTAATTTAAGGTTCAGCAGCTGGTTTAACAGGCACTCTCCACACTATCCCTTACCAATTTACAATGATGTCTCTTCTGCCATTCTAATGTCTCAGAACTTCATTGTTTTTGATCTCCTATGGCACATAACTCTTACCTACCTAGGCTATCTATAGTGACAGTCCTGGGTCACCTCTCACCATTTCTTAAAATTGTATCACTTCCAAGATACTAAAACTCCTTTCCTTGTCAGTCTTCTGTCTACTAACTTTCACAACCTGAATCTTCCTTTATTTAAAGCTTGGCCCTACAGTCCTTTCGTAGTTCCCTTTTTTTCAACTCTGTCACCCTATTTTTTGCCTTCTGTCACTTCATAGCTTTGAATATCTGGTTATTCACTTCAACACCACAATTACCTCTACTCTTAAATCCCTATTGTTTGTTCTTCTGCTTTCGTTTCCTGACCTTCCATCCCAATTCCCCTATTCTTATCCTCCAACTGCTGAATATTGCTGGAAGAAATCACAAACTCTGGCTCACTGGGTCCAATGAAAATTCTGCTAACCTCGTATTGGATGGTTGTAGCTGTATAATGATGACTTTATTCATTATCACATGTGAAAGCTGTGAAAGCAGATACTCCAAACTTTCTCAAGCCTCCACTCTAGTCCCCTGACTCTCTCTTATAGCAGGTAGTCTCATATTCTACTTCACAGAGAAAACAAGGGTTGTTCAACCTATTTCTCCATGTCTCACAGTCCTTTAAATTTCTTTACATGTCATTCTTCTTTTTTTGTTATCTAAGGGTGATAATTGTTGTCCTATTTTATTCCTATATATTTCCTATTTTATTTTCCTGTTTGGGCTAACACTTTAAAGCTTAGGCAAACACCTTTCTAGTCTTACACTTTGCTCCTTTCCACACTCTGTATTCCAGCCATGCTGGTCTACTTTGCCATTCCTCAGACATGATACTCTATCTCCCATCTCCTTGACTTTGGCTGCAACCTCACTCCAGCCTGTTGAATTCTGTCTTTTCCCTCAAGATCATTTTGGGGTACCACTTCCTCCTTTTTGATAGTGGTCACCTGGCTGGAAATTATTTCTTTCATAATACATCTCTGTCAATTTTTCCTATATACTTGCCGCCTTTAAAATTATGATTATTTATATAAAAGTCATGACATAAAGGATAACTAACCTTTGAGTCAGGAAGACTAGGGTTTATATTCCATTTCTGCCACCTACTGACACTGTGATCCTGGTGCCCCAGATCACTCTCTAAAACTCTAAATCACAAAGCAGATACATATCTACATGGAAAGAAGGAATTTCCTTACTGGAATTTACTAATGAAATCATGTATCCATTCCAAAAAATAAAAGCTGACTTGACATCATGGGAATAATATTCTAAGGCAGTGTTCTACCCCCAACTGATTAGTTTTTCCATAATATGTATTGACCCTACACTTGGGACTTCAATGACTCAGTGGAATAAAAACTGAAAGTCATTAATGTATCTTTCTGGTACACTTAGTACAAAAGTCAAGGCATCAATAACTCCCTGCTCCGTTCATGCTTTTGAATGTATAGCAGCAGCATGCTGAATCTGTCACAGGGAAACTGTCTTTAGCTGAATTAATACTATATCTTTACTTTGTGGTGAATCTTATTTGCTTGCTACGGCCAAGTAAACTTCCTTTTGCTACCTTTTAGATACTCTTTGAGTATCTCATTTTGTTTTCTTTTTAAATCTGAGGTACCAAGCTAGTCTCTGTTACTTGGGCACATATCATATCCCCTTTATTCTGTTGTAAGTTCCTTGAGGGACCAAGTCATTTTGCATTTTTGGGTTCCCAGCCTTGGTACTTAAAAGAGTAAGTACTGAATACCTGCTTAAATTGATATAAAATAGTTGCAAGTATAGACTTGAGTCAGTAACATTCATTATCTAATAAAATAGATTTTTTGGGTTTTGCTGTATTCAAAGTGTAGCTTCTTGGCAATTCAAAGAAAGTAGATGGATCCTCATAATAATTAACTAGAAAAATATAAATATAAGATCCTCCTTCATTGTAGAGATGTTTATTCTCCTGGAGTATGGTTTAGACTCTTTCAGTGACACATGATCTGGCTGCCTTCTGGACTGATTTCCCAGTTAGTCCCCAAAGACTCTAGGAGCTGACTCGTTGGGGAAGCTCATCAGGCCTCTTCCAAAGCACTCTGTTACACAGATCTCAGCACAGAGAAAGAAGTTAGAAAGCAGCATGTACTGGGGAATTAATGGTATTGCACCTCTGTAGACCTTTCGGCAGAGGTCCCAGTACCACGTCCGAGGACAGAGTTTTCTTTAGGTAGAAGGAAACAAAGCCACTGCCCTAAGGAACTTAGAAGACCTGAGCTACGCTGTTAAAAGGCCATACTTGGCAATAAGCCTGGTCTGTATTACTTTCCCCTTTGGGAGTAAACATAGACTCTGGAATTACTACCAAGCACTCCTTAACAGGGATAAGCAGACAGACATTGTGGGAAAAGCTGTATTTAGCATGAAGGTGAAGCATTAGACAATGAGATAACCATGGTTAGGCCTGGAAAACCTTTATATGAATCTAGAATCTAGACTTTCCCCAAACTTTTGCTTGGTTCTCTACAATAATAAAATCAGCCTTGGCCTCTGTTCATCAGACTAATAATTCTTCTCTATACTGACTTGTAATACCTAGGCTACCTTAGGCCCTGTAGTGAGAGTTCTTTGACTTTTTTCATAGTATATGTCCTTGGTTAATTGCAGCCATATCTTCACCCTGGCAACCACTCTGCAGATTTATCTCAAGTATATGTCCATTCCTTTCTGGTACCTCTTTGAGCCTTATGTATTTTATTACTTCTTATTTGTTCATTAAGATGCCATCTTAAGAGGACAGTGAGGACAGTCTTCAAATTCCCTCCCAATTAAAAAAATAAAAGAACCCATGCAACAAATGATTTAAAAGGACTGATAGACAGTCTGAAGTACTGGACAGTGGCTTGGATAGGAGAGTATAAATATACCTTAAGATAAGAGCTTAGCAGATATAGTAGCATTAGTGGGAAAAGTTTTCAGATATCGAGCTCACCTTAACAAGAATAATGGAAAATATGAACCCCATTAATTTGAAGTCTTAGTTGCAATATAATGAAATATTATAAAGACCTACAGTATTTGTTTTCATAGGACTGGGGTTATAACTTCACAGGTAGGAAAAATTTAATTCAAGACACTAAATTTTGATGGAGAACTGTATCATGTAAGTACAATGAATTGTGGATTGATCTTGTGTTAGTGTATACTCATCACCATTGTATTCCTTTTACAAATAAAGTTGTATAGTATAACCTCTCTATTTTTCCAATCATTTAAAAAAAGCACAAGCAAAATATATAATAGGGAAGAAGCCATTAAATATACAGAGAGAAAAATATGACCTCACCCCAAAAGCCAAAAAGCAAAAAAAAAAAACAACATTCAAACACACAGGGAGTCTGAATAAAGCCTTAGTTGACCGTTTGGGGAAGAAATTAGAAGGTAACTGGGAAAAGGAAATTGTATTTTGGTTCTCATGAAATACTCCTGTTAGAAAAGAGGAGAGCAGAACATTTGGGAACAGCCACATGGAAAATGATTCAATCCATTAGCAACCATTTATTAATCACTTGCTTTGTGTTAAGCACTGTGATATAGGTAGTGGGAATACAAAAGTAAAAGAATACAGTCCTTGTCCTCAAGGAACTTATATTCTGTTGGGAAGAGACATGTACACATATAATGGGGCATAATGAAGATAGAGAGTCATTTCTGTGGAGTAAGAAGGCTGGTTTGTCTAGACTAAAGTTTGTACAGAGGGGAATAATATATATTAAGACTAAAAATATAAGTCGGGACCAGATCATAAAAGGCTTTAAATGCCAAAAGGAGGAGTTTGATATAACAGGCAACAGGGAGCCTTTGGAGTTTAATGAATAGGAGGGTAACATGGTCAGTCCTGTAGCCAAATCTGATTGTGATGTGTACCAGGATAGGAGAAAAAGGGAGGACAGAAATAGCCACTTTGTTACTATCTTTTAAGCTTTCAAGCAGCTGTAATTCTTTCATTCTCTTTTTCTGCATTCTTTCTGTTTCTTTCCTTCAGTGTTACTACCGTATAGGAGTCTTGACATCAACATGCAATTTGAGATAATAAAAGATTTCACTCCACTTCCAGAGAGATGTGTTAAGCAGTTATTGGTTGGCCTTTTAGGTAGATCAAAGGTGCTGACCAGCAGATAACTGAATGGTATAAATATGTGAGACCAAACTGAACCTTAAGCCTGGGATTTCCCAAAGGTTATCAGGATCCTGAGAAATTTGACCTAAAGTGGAAGGAGGAAAGGTGACCCCATGTGAACTGTGTGCTCTCATTACATTTTAAGTCTAGTACTAAATTATTTTAACATTGCAACTAGACACTCAGTGTGCATATTCATATGCAAGTGTATTAATTGTAAAATATAAGATTACTTGAAATATGAAATAAATCAATTTCTGAACAATAAATTATTACATGGGATTTACAGTTGTAGTTCATGATGTATTTAAAGATATTCTTTAAATGACCATAGAAGAATAAGTGACCACCATTTTATACATTGAAGCTTCATTACATTCATAAAAATAATCACCATTGGCAAGTCTGATCTAGGGATGGATTTACCTTTCTTGAGTATAAAGCCTCAAATGGAGCAGAGAAAAGCTGAAGTACAATTAATGAAACCATATGTGGCAAATGAACATTAAGTCTACTCAGCTCCTATTGAAAAAGAGCACTGGAGACTAAACCTCTTTTAATCCCTTTGTGTATCTTCTTGTTGGGAAGCTGATTAGCACATTTTCAAAGCAGACAAATTACATACTCTATTAAGCACTACTCCTTCCAAACTATAGAGATTTGGTTGCACATCTTCCTGATAACTAGAGACTTATTATCTTACTACAATCAGCTCTTTTATTTTTTGTACTCTAGCTTGAGAAATATAGAATATTTTCTGTTCAAGTCATTGTAGCAGGGAGCTTCTTATGAAGGCTGTCAAATCTTAGATTTAAAAAAATAAACTGTGGAGCCAGAATAGTTAAATACCTTAGCTTTTCCAGATTTTAATAATGCAAGAATGGTTTCCTGTTGTGTAACAAAGGAAAATATTTAGATAGTCCCTACGTACGGTACAACTATTAAGAAGCCATATATTCATTTGATTTATGTAGAATATTTTTCAGGGGCAAACTTTACCCCAACAATTCTAAATAAAATTTCCCTAAAATAATTATACTTTAAGATGCTTTGGTTTAGTAGTACCTTTGTAAGTAAAGTTAAAAAGCCTCATATAAACAGTCTTAATGAGACTGTGGGTATATGCATACTTTTTTAAGCCAGTAAATACTTACTTGCATTTTAACCTCTTTTTCTTATTCACTACATTTAATTTCATTCAACAAGTATTGATCATATGCTGAGCATTGAGAGCTTTATTAGGTTCTGTTAAATATACATACTTGTGTGTCTATATGTGTGTATATCTATGTATATCTGTCTATCTATCTGTCTGTCCATCTATTGAGAGTCCCCCTGCTATCAAAGAGTTTATAATCCCAGTGGTACTTATCTCCTCCATATCAGAAACGGTCTATCATAGTTGCTGTTTGTTTTCTTTCACCTTACCACATTACTTTAATTATTTTAGGGGGTGCCTGAAATTAAATTCCTATATACAGTGCTTGAAATAGCCATCTAAAAGCCTTTTTTTGGTATCCTGTTGTCCTTTTCATGCACCTGGAAAACAATCTTTTCTACCCCGTTTGATTTTTTGGATGCTATCACAGTCAGTCCCCCCATCATTTAACCCCATTATCATCAGGGAATCTCTCTCTGATTGGCCACAGGTAATGTTCTATGATACTGGCTAATAGTTTGAGCAGGCATATGTCTTTATATTTTATGACTTCTTTGATTGTAATAGTTACTAGATGGTGTAAACAAGTTTCCTCTGTCATAGAACTGTGTATGATTTTAACAAATTCATGGTAAACACTTTGTTTAAGGAATATAGTTAGGGACACATGATTGTCCTATCCATGGTCTTTTCTGTTCTTTTGGAGCCTTACTTTCTTAGATAAGGAAAACAATCCCTGAGTACCTTTAAAATTGAGTCACCTCCAACATAGATTTTTGTTGTATATGTTTGGTCAACTCTAGCTTCTCTTTTAACTTCAGAGACAATGAGGTGACACAGTGAATAGAGTACACTTTGGAATCAGGTAAACTTGATTTCAAATCCTGCCTCAAACACCGATTAACTGTGTGATCCTGAGCAAGTCATTTGTCTTTCTCAGTCTCCTCTTCCTCATCTGTAAAATGAAGATGATAATAGCACCTATCTCATAGGGTTGTTGTGAAGGTCAAATGTGATAAAGAGCTGGATTCAGATGTCAGCCCTGCTACTTGCTACCTGTGTGACTTCGGATAAGTTACCTCTGTAGGCCTCAATTTCCTCATCTATAAAATGGGAGGGTTCACATAGCCTCTAAGATTCATTTCTTAGCGCTAGATCACTGATCTTTTTTTCTTTTAGCATTTTATTTTTCCCCCAATTACATGTAAAAACAATTTTTGACATTTATTTAGTGTACTATTTTCCCCAGTTACATGTGGAAACAATTTAGCATCCATTTTTAAAACTTTGAGTTCCAAATTCTCTCCCTTTCTCCCTTCAACACCCTCCAACCAATTGAGAAGGCCAGCAATTCAAAATAGGCTATACATATGTGGTCATGCAAATCCATGTTGTGAAAGAAAATATAGACAGAAAACACAAGAAAAATAAAGTTAAAAAAGTATACTTCGATCTTTATTCAGATTCCATCAGTTCTTTCTCTGGGGATGGATAGTATTTTTCATCATAAGTCCTTCAGAGTTATCTTGAATCATTGCTGAGAATAGCCAAGTCATTGACAGCCGATCATTTTAAAATATTGCTGTTACTTTGTATGAGGTTGTCCTGGTTCTACTCATTTTACTTTGCATCAGTTCATTTAAGTCTTTCCTGTTTTTTATGAGAACCTCATTGCTTGTGTCACAGTAGTATTCCATCACAATTATATCATAACTTCCTTTAGCCATTCCCAGTTGATGGGCATCCCCTTAATTTCCAGTTCTTTACCACCACAAAGGAACTGCTATACCCTGATCTTCTTCAATTGAATCCAACTCATACAGAGTCCTGAAAATTGTGGAATATAAAATTCTACTGTGGTTGTACCTAAAATTGGGGTAAGATATTGAAGATGGACAGTAACTTGAACCGAGAGTTGTAAAGAACAAAGAAAGAGAACTAGATTACATTTGTAGAATTGAGCCAGGTGTAATGATGCATGTCTGTTATCCTTCCTACTAGGGAGTCTAAGATTGGTGGATCGCTTGAATTCAGGAGACTAGAGCTAAAGTGGGCTAAGCTGATTAGATATCTGCACTTAAATTTAGTGTCAATATGGTAAGGCTCTGGTAATGGAGGGCCGGCCACCAGATTGCTTGAGGAGGAGGGATAAAACAGCTTAGGTCATAAATGGAGCAGGTCAGAGCTTTTGTGTTAATCAGTAGTAGGGCTGGTCCTGTGATTGACCACTGTACTTCCTTCCATCCTGAGCAAGATTGGCAGACCCAGTCTCAAAACAAAAACAAAGGAGTGTTATATACAGTGCTTTTAATGAACTCTGACCCAAAAGCCTATTTTTTTCAGCCCAAACATTCTGAAAATGCTATATGGTTATAAATCTTGGAGTACCATAGTCTCGGATAAATGAAGATTGTTTTCATGTGCTTCGTGAAGTCAGATATTTTTTGCTTGTTTTCTCTTTTTTAAGCATAGTTATTTTTTTTTTAAATTCTGAGTTCTTTCCCTCGTGCCCCTTCACCAGCTTCTGAGAAGACATGAAATGTGATATGTTATACGTATAAAATCGTGCAAAATATATTTCCATATTAACTATGTTGCCAAATGAAGTAAGAAAAATAAAGCAAGTTAAAAAATGCTTCTGTTTGCACTTGATCTTTATCATTATCTGGAGGCGGATAGCATTTTTTTTTCTTAGAAGTGCTCTGATACATCAGAAAAACTAACTCATTCACAGTTGGTCATTGTTACAAGATTGCTGTTACTATGTTACTCCTGGTTCTGCTAGCTTCATTTTGCATCAGTTCATGTAAGTCTTCCCAGGTTTTTTTGAAAGCACCCTACTTGTCATTTCTTAGAGCAAATTATAGTATTCCATTATGATCGTATGCTACAACTTGTTCAGCATGTCTTCAATTGTGAAGCATTCCCTCAATTTCCAATTCTTTGCCACCATAAAAAGAACTACTATCAGTATTTTTGTGCAAACATACCATTTTCCTTTTTCTTTGATTTCTTTAAGATACAGACCTAGTAGATTTTATGGCACAGTTTCTAATAGCCCTTTGGGTATATATGGTTCCAGATTGTTCTCCAGAATGATTGAATAAGTTCACAACTCTAGCTACTGTTTATTAGTGTTCCATTTTTTTTAACATGCCCTCCAGCATTTGTCATTTTCCTTTTCTATCATGTTAGTCAATCCTGATAAGCATGAGGTGGTAGGTGGTACCTCAGAGTTGTTTTAATTTGTATTTCTCTAATCAATAGTGATTTAGAGCATTTTTTCATGACTATAGTTAGCTTTGATTTCTTTTTCTGAAAACTATTCACATCCTTTGACTATTTATCAGTTGAGGAATAAGAGTCACACATTCTGGGAACAAATATGCTGCAGCATATTTCTATTGCTAGCCTGTGTTAAGAAATGATGTGGAGCATATCAGAAGAAAAATATGATTAGAAAAGGTAAGGTCATAGTCGGGAGATCTAGAGATAATAGCTTAAGTGCTCCATTGGTTCCCATGAAATGTAATAGGACCTTAAGGAAGACCTACAACATTCTGAGTGAAAACTCTGTGGATAATATATGGAAGAACAAGGATAAGAAATTACACAGATGGACAAATGCCTACGTCACTGGAATCACAAATCTGTTGAATTAGTTGTCTAAATATGACATTCTGATATTTATCACTTAGTTTTATAAAGATCATTTGAATCCAGTGTTTACAGCACTTTATAGTTTTCTCATTATGCCAGTCTTTACTGAGTAAAACTCTTCTTCTGACAACCATGCCTATTGTAGAATAAAATCATGCTTTTTTTTTAAAAAAATATTTTTATATCAAATAAATTTTTATTAGTCTATTTCACACATTCATTGAAACAAAAGGAACATTTTTAAAGGTCGTCAAATTGTTCTTTTTCCAAGAAAGCAGTAACTTCCTGTTGCTGCAGCAGTTTAATATAGAATTATCATACATTTTATTCCCAATTTTCAGAAAAATTGGTCATATAAAAATAATTTTTATAATAGCTTTATAAAAACCCAGTGCTGTTAAATTTCTTTTTCTCTATTCTTTTTAGTGTCATAGTTTCTTACTGTGTTTAAAACATTAATACACACATTTTACATTTCTATGGTAAAGCTCTAGGTGTGTCTGAGTTCACTTCAATTGATGGTTTAAGCATCAGCCACTACCCCATTCTGTTGCTTTTGTACTTGGTCCAAACTTTGTTATTTACTCTCAGTGCTTATAACATTTCAGCTACTCTCCAAGTGGTAAGAAAAGAGCTAAGCTATTTTCTTTTTCTCCTCTCTTTTAAGTTAATGTCTTTTGTTTTTGTATCATTTTCATTCTTGACTATATCCCTTCTCCCTCTTCTTTGCAGCATGTCATCCCTTTGTGATAATGATTAGAAAAGAAAAACATCAGTTAAGGAAAACCAAACACATTAATCATGTTTGACAACATATACAGCATTCCACACTCATTTTCTCTCAGCTCTGCAAGAAAGAGAGGGAGGTCTGTTTTCTAAACTCTTCTACGAGGTGAGCTTGTTCATACACAGCACTCACTTTCCTTTTAGTTATTTTCTCATTGACATTAGAGTCATTATTTTTCCAGTTCTGTTTCTTTCAATATTGTCAAAAAAGACTTCCTGAGCTTCCTTGTGTTCTCCATATTTATAATATTTTATGCATTAATATGCTATTGCATTTAATGTACTACAATTTGGCTGTTTCCCACTTGCTGAGCACCAGCTTTACTTTACATTCTTTGCTGATATAACAAGTGCTTCTATGAATATTTTGGAATCTTTCTGTCAGTGACTTCTTTTAGGGCATACACTTAGAAAAGGAAATTTTGAGTCAAGGGGTATTCAGTATAGCCAATAAGGACCTCATGGGTGAATTGCAGCTCTGTTAATTTTCCAAGGTACCAATTTATCAGTATCTTAGTAGTTGCCTCCGCAGGGCACATGAATATGACTAGGCAAGAATTTCCAAAGTACTAATCTCTTTTTTTCAGACCAAGTATTGCAAAAATTTGTTAATGCATTTTGATACATCATTCATGTGGCAGTAACCATCCTGTCCCAGGATACATTTCCATAAGAAAAACAATTGTGCAAAACTATCTGATATATTTGTGAATAACAGTATATTACTTTTCTTTTTTGAAGCTTATCAGGAAAGAAGTGTCTTCATCTAAGTAGTTCGGAACCAACATTGTCCATTGTGTGGGAGCAGAGTTTTACCATGCTTATCTCTATTCTTTGTAATTATTCCTTTCAGCAAAGTAATTTTCCATTACTTTTTAAATGTGTTGAGCCATATTACAATTTAGTTGAGCATATTATTTGTCAAAAGATTTTTTAAAAAAATTACCAATAACATTACTATGACTAGTTTAATACCTGTCACTCTTTTCTTTCTGTCGTTGCTTCTTGAGATGTAAATCAAATAATGGGTCGCTTCATTAAGGGTATGAACAGTTAGTAACTTTTAAGATGTGATTCCAAATTATTTTCAAGAATATTTGAGCCAAGTTCACAACTCTCCCAGCAGTGAATTCATGTACTTGTTTTCTCAAAGCTCTCCATCACTTTTTCTACCAAATCAACTGTTTTAGATATGTTTTTAATTAAATCATGAGAATAGGCTATATTATTGTGACTGGGTACTTTAATACTTAGTAGAAAGTAATAATTGATATTATTACATACAGAAGTGGCAAATTCATGCATAAAATAGGGAAGGAATGAGTTGTTGGTGAATAGTCTTTATACCATCAATTCTTTTTTTTAAAAAAAGGTGACCACTGGTCATTCAAATAATGTATATATGGAAACGATAAAGAAATTTTATGTTTATAAGCACTTATATTTATTTCATAGAATATTATTTTGTTTCAAAACCTATGATGTCTGATATTTACCATTTTCTAATATTAACAACTTGGGGCAGCTAGGTCATGCAGTGGATAGAGCACCATGCAGGAGTCAGGAGGACCTGAGTTCAAATCTCACCTCACTTGACACTCACTAGCTGTGTGACCTTGGGCAAGTCACTTAACCCCAATTGCCTCATCCTGGATCATCTCCAGTCATCCTGATGAATATCTGGTCACTGGATTCAGAGGGCTGTGGAGAAGTGAGGCTGGTGACCTGCACAGCCCTTGCTCACTCAAAACGAAGTCAAGTGCAAGTCATGTCATTATTTCTCTGATGGCATGGTCTTCTTTGGCAATGAAGACGAACACACATAATACTAACAACTTAAAAAGGAATATCGAAGTCATAAGATCTCAGTTTTAGTTTTTCCTCCTATTGCTTACAATGTCTCACTATATTAAACTTGAACGGAACCAAATATGAAACAGATGGACTAAATTTTGCTCCTCTCTTCTACCCTGTATGTTATTACTCTTAGCAATTTCCTTCTTCCTAGCTCAAACAAATTATTATTTCTACTTAACATTTACTCAGTTATTTTTCTTGTTAGACCTTATAATTAAATGAAGATATTTCAGGAAAGTAATTTAGAATAGTGGGGATCTTAGTAAACTTATGTCAGAGATTGGATTATGGAGAAGTCATTCACTTAAGTCTGGTGAACCTCAGTTTCCTTATGTATGAAATGAGAGTATAAGATTGTATGATTTTTATAAATCCCATGATTTCAGGTGCTATGAAAGAACAGTGCTTAAACAGTATTCATTCTTCCACATATTTATACATTATTTTAGATGAAAGGTTAACACATCATGTCACTTTAAAAGTATTTGTTAAACAATAATATAAAAATATGGAGTATAGAGAGTTAGCATAGGAGAGTAGTAAAAATCATTGCACTTTAAAAGTTGGACAAATATTAATTGTTCATGGTAGGGCAGTACCAATACAATAAAAACAACAAAATGTGAAGTTAATATTCATAATTAACTTATTGAACTTGACAAAATAATAACAAAATTCTTCTAGAAGAATCTAAGATCAAGGAAAATTATGAAAATAATGGGAGGGTGGAATGTGGAGTAAGAAACTATCAGTCCCAGATCCCAAACTAGACTGCAAAACAATCATCATCAAAATTATCTGTTCCTGGTTAAGATACAGAAAAGTTTTATCAAATGAGACAATATTAGGTGCCTAAGAGCCAGAAGCAATAGAATGTAGCAGCATAGTATTTGATGTATCCAAAATTTACTTTTACTGGAGTAAGGATACAATATTTGGCAAAATCTGATGAGAAAATTTAAATTAGTTTAGTAGGAATCAGGTTTAGACCAGCATCTTATACCATACATCATAATAAATTCCAAATGGATTCATGAACTATATATAAAATGTATCATAAACAGAAGAGGAGGGGAGGAGATATCTTTTTCGGCTATGACTAGGGAAAAGGTCTTGAATTTACAAGAAATGGAGGGGAACATAGATAAATAGACAGTTTTTATTACATCAAATTAAAACATTTTTGCATAGAAAGAAGCAATACATACTGTTATATAATTATCTATGGATAATGGATTTATGACTAAATGAAATAGAGAGAATCATAAAAAGTAAAACAAATAATTTTATTGCATGAAATTTTAAAAGATTTACACAAAAAAACCCAGTACAGCCAAGATTAGAAGAAAAGCAGAAAACCAAGGAAAAAAATTTTGCTGCATATTTCTCTGATAAAGGCTTTATTTTTCAGATATATAGTTAGCTGAGTCAAATTTATAAAAATAAGAGCGATTCCCCAATTAATAAATGATCAAAGTATATGAACAGACAGTTTTCAAAAGAAGAAATCAAAGATTTCTGTGGTCATATGAAAATGCTCTAAATCACTATTGATTAGAGAAATGCAAATTAAAACAACTGTACCATCTCACATCTATCAGATTGGCTAACATGATAGAAAAGGAAAATGACAAATACTGGAGGATATGTGGAAAAATTGGAACACTAATGAACCATTGATGGAGTTGTGAATTGATCCATTCATTCTGGAGAACTACCTTGAATATACCCAAAGGGCTATAAAACTGTTCATACCCTTTGTCTCAGCAATACCTCTCCTAGATCTGTATTCCAAAGAGATCAAAGGAAAAGGAAAAAGGGCATATTTGTACAAAAATATTGATGACAGCTCCTTTTGTGGTGGCAAAAAATTGGAAATTGAGGGAATGTCTCTCAATTAGGGAATGCTTGAACAAGTGGTAGTGTATGATTGTGATGGAATACTATTATGTTGTCAGAAATGATGGATGGTATGGTTTCAGAAAAACCTGGGAAAATTTATATGAACCCAATGCAAAGTGAAGTGAACAGAACCAGATCATTGTACACAATAACAACATTTTATGATAGCTGGCTCATAGACTTGTTTCTTCTCGGCAATGCAAGGATTTAAGACAACTCCAAAAGACTCATGATGGAAAATGCTGGCCACATTCCAGAGAAAGACCTATGGACTCAATGCAGATCATTTATCTTTTTTTGTTAATTGTTTTGTTTCTTCTCTCTTGTCGTTCCTCCCACTGGTTCTAGTACTTTTTTACGGCATGACTAATGTTAAAATTAAAAAAGAAATGATAGGAGGGTTGGTTTCAGAAAAAGCTGGGAAGATTTATATGAACTAATGCAAAGTGAAGTGAACAGAAGAGCAGTGACAGCAGTCTTGTAACAATGATTAACTTTGAAAGATTTGGCGACAAAAGACTTGGCAACTCGGATCGACATAGTGATCTGAGAAAATTCCAAAAGACTCATGGTAAAAAATACTGTCCACATCCAGAGAGAAAATTGACGAAGTCAGAGTACAGATTGAAATAATTTTTTGCGTTTTATTTTTCTTGCCTTTTTTTTTTTGTGCAACATGGCTAATAAGGAAGTATGTTTTGCATAATTTCCCATGTATAATTGATAATATATTGCTTGCCTTCTCAGTAGGTGGAGGAGAGACTGGAAGGATGGAGAAAATTCAAAACTCAAAATTAAAAGACAATGTTAAAAGTAAACATATATAAACTTATTTTTAAAAATAAAGTGTGAGTCCAGAGAACGATGGGAAAAATTGTATCAGCTCTTTTATACTAAAATGAGCAGAAGGAGAAAGATTTCTAAAATAGTCAGCTACCTAGGCTGGAAACTTCCCTTTCATTCTCAGTTCTTTACTTATGCTCATCCTGTGTATCAAATATATTCTCAAATCTTATGATTTCTACCTTTACAATATCTGTGGGCATCTGGGTGGCATAGTGGATAGAGTGCCAGGTCTGGAGTCAGGAAGACCTGAGTTCAAATTTGGCCTCCGACATTTATTAACTGAGTAACCCTGAGCAAATTGTTTCACTTCCATTTGCCTCCGCTTCCTCAGTTGTAAAATGGGGTTAATAACAGCATTTTCTTCCTATAGTGCTGTGAGGATCAGATGAGATAATGTTAAAGCACTTGGCACAGTGCCTGGCATGTAGTGCTACGTAATTATTATTGCTCTGTTCACAAGGTGCCATCTTTGTGCAGGCCTTCCCTACCTCATGCCCAGATTATGATTGGCCAACTTCCTCATGTCTTTCCCCACTCCAGTCAGTCCTCTGCTAACCTCTCACAATGATCCTTCCTGAATCACAGATTGATGCTCATCACTTTTTCTATTCAGTGAACTGTGGCAAATATGAATCTGCAGTTATAAAGTGCTTCATTTGACCTTTAAAACCTTTGACAACTTAGACCCTTTGTACCTTTTTAGTCTTCTTTCCTATATTTTTGTACACTTTTCTCACTCTCTATACTTTATGATCCAGCTACACTAGCCTTTTTATTTTCTTCGCTATCATATTCCTTCTCCTACCTCCAGACCATTGTATTGGATGTCCCTTGCACTTGGCAAGTTCTCCTTTCTCACCTCCACCTCCCAGCTCTCCTGGTTTCCTTCAGTACCTAGCCAAATTCTTACTTCAACAGTAGGCCTGTCCTGCTCCATCCCTCCAACTAATAATGCCTTTCCTCTGAAATTACCTTCCATTTTTACTGTCTGTATCTTATATGTACATAGTTTCTTGCATTGTGTCTCTCCATAATGGTGTGTATTTCTTGATGAGAATTACCATGTTTTTGCCTTTCTTTGCATTCCCACATTGATAGCACATATATTGACTTAACTTCTCTACATCTCAATTTCTTCATCAGTAGACTTTAGATGGCTCAGTTTCTATCTCTGACCCTATGTTGCTATAAAATTTGTTTTCTCTTTTTCCGTTATGATGACATACTCTTAAAGTAATTAAAAATATTATTAGCAATAGATTTTGTAAACATAATATTTTACAAGAAAGAAAATGCCAAGATAACTTAAGTGAGAAATTTTTTGGACATAAATAATACTAGACCTTTAAAAATAATATTACAAATTTGAAAAAAACATGATGTCATTTTCAACATAGATTAATTCTGACAAAGTCAGTGCTCTCATGTGGAAAGCACCATTAGAATAAGCAAGTGTGTGAATCATAGGAAGGGAAAATTCTGTATATGAGTTGTAGAAGGGGAAAAAAACAGCTGTCTACATTAAGAAATGGATGCAGAGGTGTGTCTTTTCTTTGGTGCAGGTGGTTGAGTGGGCAAAAGTAGTCTTGAGGGAGATTATACTTTGGAAATAATAAAGAACTGCAAGATGAATGCCTACTAATGATATGTTGCAATTATCTTGTGTATCCTGTTATTCCATAATTCATGTCATTAATAAAATAATTACTTGTGAAAGCCTACTTATTAGAGGCATGTTTCCAGTATCTATATATGTTTTTATCATAGGTCTCATTTATTTTGCATGTGCTTTCTACCTTTTCACTTTGACCTAAAGTTATTAGGGCTGTTAAAATCAGCATAAAATTACAAACATTCTAATGTCTCCCTTAATACTCCAGCAATTAAAAGTTTACCTTTGGGCCATAAATCACTGTATACTCTACAACTTTAATTTGAGGATACATAATATTTTTATTAAGAAATGTCTTTGGCATCAGTGTAGATGATGCAGGGTGAAGTAGTTTGTTGTATTCATTAACCAGAAAGCGTGGTAATGAAAAAAAAAACAAAACCAGTGTTATTCATTACAGACCATATTGGAAAAATACAACCTCAGTTATCACCCAGTTACCAGAGATAGACAGCATTTCAAGTTTTATAAGAATATCTATGATGTTTTTGTACATATTAAATAAAAAAGTTCAATTAAAGAATGAAAATTAGCATGGTTTTATAGAAAAGTGTAATGTGCAACATATATTTAACAAAAATAACAGCAAAGAAACTGAAGTCCAAAACATTGCAGATAGCAGTAAAGTAAAGCAATATGACTCTTATAGACACTGAATTTTATTGGCATTTCTTGTTTTAAATATATTTACTTGGATGAATCTCGGTGATGGATTTAAGCAAGTACTCCCCACTGATTGCAAGCCATTCATGCCTTCCGATTTTAGACAGCTCTTCTCCATATCCTTCCATAAATCCTGCACTGAGGATGCATGTAGGGTACTGAAGGCCTTTCTCTTGATCTTTTGATGTTGAGTACTCTGTAATAGTGAAGCATGCAGACTTTCCACCAGTTATTTCTCACTCTTCCCACATGACTGACCCACTTTCTTTTCCTTCACCTTCAGCTTATTTCATTTTTATGGCTTCTCCCTTGGACAAGTTACTTAACCCCAATTGCCTCATTCTGGGTCATCTTCAGTCATCCTGATAAATATCTGGTCCCTGGATTCAGATGGCTCTGGAGGAGAAGTGAGGTTGGTGACCTGCACAGCCCTCCCTCACTTAAAAAACAACAACACCAACAACAAAGTCAGGTGCAAGTCATGTCGTTACTTCTCTGGTGGCATGGTCTGCTTCAGCAACGAAGGAAGAACACGCACAGAATTATGGTGCAGCCTTCTCACAACTACTAGGTGTTTCTCCATTATGTTTTGTGTGACCCTCAGTACAGCTTTTAAAAAACCAAATAATTGGCAGTGTAATCTCTAACTGACTAGAACACTATAATTTTGTTGTGGATTTTCAGTATCAGTAGTTGAAACTAACAAAATCCAAGTTTTAATGATCTAACTTCAGTAATAATACCACCTGATTATTTTAACAAATACAGCATTTTAGGGCTAATGAAGGGATAACTTTTTTCATTCTCCTTTTATATACTTCCCATAAAACATTATTCTTCTGAAGGGCTTTGAATAATAAACAGAATTTTTTTTTTATTTATTCTTAGAGGCAATAGAAGTCAGTGGAGTTTATTGAGTAGAGGAGTGACATAATTGGATCTGGGCTTTAGGAAAATCACTTTGGTGGCTAAATGGAGACTGGATTGGAGTAGGGAAAAACATGACATGGGTAGATGCACTGGCAAACTTTTGCAACAGTCCAAGCATGAAGTTGATGGGGCCCTGCTCCAGAGTAAGTGATGATGGCAGGGAAAAGATGTAGCAAAAGTGAAATTGACAGACCTTGGCAACAAATCAATATGGGAGATAAGAGATAGTGAGGAATCCAGGATAACTCCTACTTGCAAGCCTGAAGGACTGGGAGGATTCTGCCTGGTACAGGAATAGTAGGAGGCAAGAAGGATCTGGGGGAAAGATAATGCATTCCATACAGATAGGGCTGCTTGTTGGGAAAAAATTTTTTTTTAACTAAGCTTGAAACACTGAACTGATGAGGACCTGACCTAGTGTAATGGCCATCTGAGTGGAGAGAAAGGAATGGATGAGAGATGTTACAGAAGTAAAACTGACAAGATGTGGCTACTAACTAAATAAAAGGATGAGAGAGAGAGGAAAAAATTGAGCTTGATTCAGAAGTTGCAAACCTGGGTGACTGTCAAGATGGTGATACCTTCAAGTATAAGGGAATTCAGATGATTCTGAATTTAAATGTGTGTGGTGAGGAGGGGATATTAAGAGTTATATTTTAAACATTCTAGGTTTAAGGTACTGGTGGGATGAAACAGCAGTAGATGACTAACATGCTACTAGCAATGTGACCCTAGAGTTCAGAAAAGGGAGGACTGGATATATAAATTTGGGAGTCATATATGTAGTGATGACAGTATGAATACAGCAAAAAAATGGAAGAGAGTGGTCAGACAGGTGGAAGCATATCCAGAAGAAAAAGTAAGGAAACAGAAATTTCCCTTAGGGGAGAGTGTGTGACAGTGTGAGAAACTGCAAAAAAGTCTAAAAGGATGGTCACTGGGGGAAAAAGTCATGCAAAATAACTATGAAGTCAGGACCATTGCCTACCCCATCAGGATCAGGAAGACTTGCCCCTGGAATTCTTGGATCAGTCTCAGTCCCAGGGTAGACCCTGGCCATCAACTATTACTCTCTGTTCACTGGGAGGAGCCATTCCTCATATGTTCTACACATACCCCTTTCTACCTCCCAGACAGCTAAGAAGGGAAATGTGCCTAAATGTAGCCCAGCTCCTTTCCCCCACATACCTTGAAGACCGTGATCTTCTCTATTCATCCGTTGCCTATTACTACCTTTATGGCTTCTCCTGTTTCCCTCACTGTCCCTATACTTATCAGTCATTTCTCTGATGTCATGATCTTCTTTGAAGACAAAGTATGAACACAGACAGGCAATCACTGGCCATTTAGGAGAAAACTATTCCCATGCCTCTCCTTCTATTCCCTTATACTCTTTCCATCATCAAATTTAACCCACCCAAATCTGACTTTAAACCCTGCCATTTTCTTCCACTGTGCCTTCTGGAATTCTTATTCTATAGTAAACAAACTCTTCAACCTGGACCTGTTTTCTTTCACATTCTTTTCATTAGTCATTCATGATACCTGGTTTTTCTCCATTGACAGTGAATTCTTGTCCATACCTTTTTGTCTCACTCCTAGAAGCACTGGTCCTTTAGGATGTACTGGACAGTCCTTGCTCTTTATTTTCACTTCCACACTGTCCTTTCATCTCTTTTATTCAGAAACTTTTCCCCTTTTAAAGTTGATTCAATCAGAAATTTACACCCAATTTGAAATATGGTAAGCATAGTCATTGACTCCCAGGTCATTCTCCCTCTTTTCTCAAGGAGTTCAATGGCTCACCACCTCCCTATTGTCCTCAATTTTTGACCTTATGTTAAGGGCCTTTAATATTCACTTAGATGTTGCCTTCACTTCACTAATCTTTCCATTCCTTAGCCTCTTTTAATCTCATTACCTACTCCTCTATTCAATCTCATCCTCATATAGAAATAGTCACACCATAGGTTTTGCTATTTTCCAAAAATGTTCCACTCTCCTAATTAAGGGACTCTGATATCCTTCTATTTAAGCATAGCTCCTATAATTTCCATCTCCTGTATTTGACTCTTCCTAAACATTTTTTTAGCCTCATGGATATTTTCAATCCTTCCTTCAATCCCCCCATCTTTGTACTTTATTAGGCAATTACCTCTGCTATGACTTCACTTTCCTTCTATTCCAATCTCAATAGTTAATTAGTTCAACCTATATATTGTCTCTTGAATCTCTTGCTTCCTTATCTTATTTCTGTTCTTTTTTTGCCAAACTTCAGCAATCAATTATTCCCACCTTCTACCTCCTTTGCTTCTATCCTATGAGCCTCTGAAAAAAACTGGATGAAATCTCAACACTGTGCTGATTGATTATATTACAAATTCATATTATCTCATGTCAGCAAGAGAATCATTTTTACTTCTTCCCAATTAGTGATTCCTATCTCAATCCCCACAGAATCTGTTTCACACTTGTCTTTCTTCCTTAGTCCTATCACACTTGCCCCTCCCCATCTTTCTCAGCTGAAGACTTTGCATTTTATTTTATGGGGAAAATTGAGACCATTTGATATGAGCTTCTTCTTCTCACCTTCTTTTTACCTCTGAATTTCTTGCTATCATCTCTTAACTCTCTCTTCTTTCCTTGCCTGTTAAAAAGGTATTGATTCTCCTTGCCAAGGTCACCGTTAACACATGTGCACTTGATCTCATGTCCTCTCATCTTTTCCATAAGATTGTATCATCAGTTATGTTCCCTCTTTCTTGAATTTTTAGTTTTTCACTGTAAGCTAGTTCCTTCCTTACTGCCTACAAATATATGCCCAAGCCTTTCTTATCCTCAAAAACTCTTCACTAGATTGTATCTCATTCTGAAGCTACAGTCCTGTGTTTCTCCTCTTTTTCTCAACCTAACTGCTTGAAAAAGTTGTCTACATTAAGCAAATTAAATGAAATGGAGATTTGCAATTTCACATGTAGTATATTTGTAGGCATTCTGCATATGTAAATGTTCTTTTTTGGTGTTAATTTTTAGAATTTAAAATTTTTTAAAATCATTCTGTACTTGCTTCCTTCTTTTTCCTTATCCTTTTTCAGTCTGATTTGCAAAGCTCATCACTCATCTGTAATTGTTCTCTTCAAAATTACCAAATAATCTCTTAATTGCCAAATATCAGACTTTTTTTCCTCAGTACTAACGCTTTTCAATTTATCTGCTATATTTAATACTGTTGATCACTCTTTCATCCTATATGGCATCTCTCTTCTCTAGGTTTCTAATAAAACACACTCTCTCCTGGTCTACTTTTCACTTATTGTACCATACTTTTTTTAAAAAATAAATTTATTTATTTAACATTTTACATTCATTTTCACAAGATTTTGGGTTCCAAATTTTCTCCCCATTTGTCCCCTCCCCTAAGGGCATTCTAATTTCCCCTATCACCAATCTGCCCTCTCTTCTATCATCCCTCCCTTCTC
>JAQQSK010000112.1:0-45996 GCA_028658325.1 Potorous gilbertii
AATAAAGGAGACCCAAAAAAATGGTGAAGAAAATAATACCTTGAAAAATAGGTTAATTCAATTGGCAAAAGAGGTTCAAAAAGCCAATGAGGAGAAGAATGCTTTCAAAAGCAGAATTAGACAAATGGAAAAAGAGGTTCAAAAGCTCACTGAAGAAAATAGTTCTCTCAAAATTAGAATGGAACAGATGGAGGCTAATGAGTTTCTGAGAAACCAAGAAATCACAAAACAAAGCCAAAAGAATGAAAAAATGGAAGATAATGTGAAATATCTCATTGGAAAAACAACTGACCTGGAAAATAGATCCAGGAGAGACAATTTAAAAATCATGGGACTACCTGAAAGCCATGATCAAAAAAAGAGCCTACACATCATCCCTCAGGAAATTATCAAGGAATATTTCCTTGATATTTTAGAACCAGAGGGCAAAATAAGTATTCAAGGAATCCACCAAACACCTCCTGAAAGAGATCCCAAAAGAGAAACTCCTAGGAACATTGTGGCCAAATTCCAGAGTTGCCAGGTCAAGGAGAAAATATTGCAAGCAACTAGAAAGAAACAATTCCAGTATTGTGGAAATACAATCAGGATAACACAAGATCTAGCAGCTTCTACAGGGATCAAAGGGCATTTAATAGGATATTCCAGAAGTCAAAGGAACTAGGACTAAAACCAAGAATCACTTACCCAGCAAAACTGAGTATACTACATCAGGGGAAAAACTGATCTTTCAATGAAATAGAGGACTTTCAAGCATTCTTGTTGGAAAGACCAGAGCTGAAAAGAAAATTTGACTTTCAAACACAAGCATGAGAAGAGCCATGAAAAAGTAAACAGCAAAGAGAAATCATAAGGGACTTACTAAAGTTGAACTGTTTGCATTACTACATGGGACAATATCTGTAACTCTTGAAACTTTTCAGTATCTGGGTAGTTGGCAGGAACACACACACACACACACACACACGTGCACGCACACACAGAGACAGAGAGCACAGAGTGAATTGAGTAGGAAGGGATCATATCTTAAAAAAATGAATTTAAGCAGTGAGAGAGAAATGTATTGGGAGGAGAGAGGGAGAAATGGAATGGGATAAATTATCTCTCACAGAAGAGGCAGGCAGGAGACTTTTTAGTAGAGGGGAAAAGAGGGGAGGTGAGAGAAAAACATGAAATTTACTCTTGTCACATTTGACCAAGGAAGGAATAAAATGCACACTCATTTTGGTATGAAAACCTATCTAACAATACAGGAACGTGAGGGAGATAGGGTTAAGCAGTGTTGGGGGGATGGTGGAAGGGAGGTAATGGGGGGAGGGAGCAATTTAAAGTCAATACTCGGGGAGGGACAGGCTCAAAAGAGAGAATATTAGCAATGGGGGGCAGGATAGGATGGAGGGAAATATAGTCAGTCTTACACAACACGACTATTATGGAAGTCATTTGCAAAACTACACAGATATGGCCTATATTGAATTGCCTGCCTTCCCAAGGGAATGGATGGGGAGGGAGGAATGGAGAGAAGTTGGAACTCAAAGTTTAAGGAACAACCGTTGAGTATTGTTCCTCCTACTAGGAAATATGAAATACAGGTAATGTGGAATAGAAAGTTATCTGGCCCTACAGGACAAAAGAGAAGATGGGGTAAGGGAAGGGAAGGATGAAAGACGAGAGGACAGATTGGTGATATGGGTAATTAGAATGCTCAGTGTATTGGGGAGGGGGAGAGGACAAATGGGGAGAAAATTTGGAACCCAAAATTTTGTGAAAATGAATGTAAAAAGTTAAATAAATTTATTTAAAGGAGAAAAAAATAAAAAATAAAAGAATTTGTTTGATTTAAGAAGACAGTTTAATGTCTTCACATTAGATTCTATAATTTTATAAAATTCTATAAGCTAGTTTGATTTCTTTATAGGAGTTTTCCTCCCTATTTCTTTGAGTTCAAGCATGTACTTAATCTATCTTACACCAGAAGGAAGGAAGGAAGATCAGTTAACATGGCCATAAGATATTCTACTTGATTATAAGTCTAGCACTGGACTATTCTGGTGTAGAGGGCTGCCCAGCATAGCATTTTCCAGAAGATGTTAATCAGCTCTTATGATTTTATCTTTCCATAAACTTGGGAAAACTGTCACACATTAAGTCAGCATGGTTATGTCAAATCTAAACCCAACCTACACCATTAACAACTGTATAAAAGATTGCTTTCTCTGTACTACTATATTCCTGGTCACTGTGGAGTTTGGAATCTCATTTTGTTGCGATTGATACTCTTGCTAACAAATTGATCATGCTCAGTATTTGGACCTCACATTATCTCATTTGCAAACACATTTCTTACAGTATATTATATCTCATAAGAATTATATATTGATAACATGTATCTAGCTATTGATTACTATAGTAAGAGAAGAATGAAACAACTTGGACAAATAAATTTACACTTAATAATGAAGGCAGTGTGGCATAGCCCACAAAGAGAAGATCTTAAAATCAAGAACTGATCGGAAATTCACATTATGACTAATTCTGGCCATATCAATCTTGACAGATCAGCTAACTTCTCAATATTCTAGGTACTTCTCTAAAACTGAAACTTGGTAATAAGATGTTTCTATTTATTGGTAGAGGAATTTTCCTTTTCTGGGATTTGCCATTTCTAATCAAATCACAGTTCTAGGCACTATCTATAATCACAAAATAATTAATGGTCATTCAGTAAAACTATTGCTCAGGTAATATAACAATATGAAACATTTCAATAGCATCTTTATATTGAACTAAACTTAATTTATATATTACAAAGAGTAACTAGTGTAAGTCATATAAAAAGAGAATACTGAACTTGGTTTTGCAAGAAATAATGGGTATGGATCATTAGAGAATAGGCAAAAAAGGATGATTAAGTTAGAAAGAAAATATAAAATGGACATAAAAAAGATATTTTAGTGGCTAGCAGTATTTTTGCTGAGATAGAGAAGGTATAAATTGATGATGATGGGGCAAAGCCAAGATGGCAGAGTAACAGCACAGACTTTCTAGAATACTGCCCACAAGCCCAGCCAAATACCTGTAAAAATGTCTCTAGACAAATTCTGGAGATGCAAAATCCACAGAATGATGGAGTGAAGCAAATCTCCAGCCCAAAACAGCCTAGAAGGTTTCCAGGAAGTGTCTATCACAGCATTCTAGGAGCAGAGTACAGTCCAGGGTGGCCACAACTACACAAAGGGGACTTGAGTAGGCCTTGAGGATATTGAATGTCTCATAGGTGTGGTGGTTTCCAGACTTCATGACTCCAAAACCCTGAGGATAAATTGTAAGGTCAGTGGGAAAAGCCTGTGGGACTAATGCAGGAGAGTGGAGTGGTATGACCCCAGTCCTAGGGCAGCTGAGGGGCGAGGAGGCTGAGGAATCCATAGCTGTCACAGAGGCAGCTACAACCACTGTTTCTGGAGGACTAGGTCCACAGACCATGGGGGAATTGAGGGGCTGATAATACACACATGCCCCCCCGCCCCCGCATCCCAACTGGAAGCAGAAAACTACCTTGACAAAGTACTCAAAAGTCAAGAAAATGACTGGGGAAATTAGCAAAAACCGGAAAAAAATCAGACTATAAAATCTTACTTTGGTGACAAGAAAGACCAAAGCATGCAACAAAAAGAAAAAAAATTCAAAAGTCCTCCATGCAGAGTCTCCAAGAAAAATATGAATTGGTCTCAGGCATGGAAGAGCTCAAAAAGGATTTTAAAAATCAAGTAAGAGAAGTAGAGCAAAAATTGGGAAGAAAAATGAGAGTGATGCAAGAAAAGTATGAAAAACAAATCAACAGTTTACTAAAGGAGACCCCCAAAAATGCTGAAAAAAATAACACCTTTCAAAATACACAAAACCAAATGACAAAAGACATCCGAAGGGCCAATGATGAGGAGATTGCCCCAAAAGCAGAACTGCCCAGAAGCAAAAGGAGATCTAAACATTTACTTTAATTCCTTAAAGGTTAGAATGGAGCAGATGCATTTTAATTACTTTATGAAAAATCAAGAAATATAAATAAAACCAAAGGAATGAAAAAAAATAGCAGACAATATTGAAATGTCTCACTGCAAAAAACAGCTGACCTTGAAAATAGAACCAGGAGAGAAAATTTAAAAATTCAGGACTACCTGAAAGCCATGATCAATAAAAGAACTTAGACATCATCTTTCATGAAATTATCATTCTAGAACCAAAGGGCAAAATAAATACGAAAAGAATCCATCGATCACCTCCTGAAAATGATCCAAAAGGAAAGAAGAATCTCCTAGGAATATTGTAGCCAAATTCCAGAGTTCCCAGGTCAAGGAAAAAATATTGCAAGCAGCCTGAAAGAAAAAATTCAAGTATTGTGGAAATACAATCAGGATAACACAAGATCTAGCAGCTTCTACATTACAGGATCAAAGGATTTGGAATATGATATTCCAGAAGTCAAAGCAGTGAGAATTAAAACCAAGAATCACCTTCCCAGCAAAACTGAGTATTATACTTCAGGGGAAAAATGCAATTTCAATGAAATAGAGGACTTTCCAGCATTCTTGATGAAAGGACCAGAACTAAAGAGAAAATTTGACTTTCAAACACAAGCATCTGAGAAGCATGAAAAGGTAAAAAGGAAAGAGAAATCATAAAGGACTTACTAAAGTTGAACTGTTTACATTCCTTCATAGAAAGACAGTATTTGAGACTTTTTTCAGTATTTGGATATTTGGAGAGATTATATACATATAGACAGAGGGCACAGGGTGAGTTGAATAGGAAAGAATGATATCTAAAATAATAAAATTAAGGGGTGAGAGAGAAATATATTGGGAGGAGAGGGAGAAATGAAACAGGCCAAATTATCTCTCATTAAAAAAGGCACAAAAAAACTTTTTTCACTGGAGGGGAAAAAGGGAAGGTGAGAGGGGAAAAGTGAAACTTACTTTCATCACATTTGACTTAAGGAGGGAATAACATGCACACTCAATTTGGTATGAAAATCTATCTTACACTACAGGAAAGCTGGGGAGAGGGAATTT
This sequence comes from Potorous gilbertii, assembly GCA_028658325.1. NCBI lineage: Eukaryota > Metazoa > Chordata > Mammalia > Diprotodontia > Potoroidae > Potorous > Potorous gilbertii. The sequence continues at coordinate 5,070 of JAQQSK010000112.1, forward strand.
AGGGTGATAATAGGAGCACAAATGGGAGGAGGGGGTAATCAGAAGTAAACACTTTTGAGGAGGGATAGGGTCAAAAGAGACAATAAAATAACACTGTTTGCTGCTTGAAATGAATGTGTTTATTTAGTACTGTGCATGTGCTATTTCTCCAGTAGAATTTAAGCTCTTTGAGGGAAAGAGATTATTTCTAATGACCAGCACAAAGTTGTGAACATATTTGGTGCTTAATAAATGTTTGTTAATGGAATTAATGTAATTGATTTTTTCCCCATTTTCAGATAGTTCATTCTCTTGGGTTTTATAACAACACATTTTTCAGGTTCTCTTCTCTCTTTCACTATACTTTCTTTTGCAGACTTGTCTTCTTCCTATACATTAAATCTATGCATTTTACGAACTTCATTCTCTGGCCCACTACTTTTGTTCATCTAGTTCCTTCCTAAGAAAACTAATCTATTCTTGGGACCTTAACATTTCCCATAACTCAAAATAAATAGAAGGATCAATCTGATCTTCAGCTGATGTCAACTTTCCTCCTATATGAATTGAGGTACCAGAAAATAACATACATCAGAAGTGATGAAAATGCCTTGTGAATCTCTCAAGGAATTTCAAAAGTAAAGAGTATCTTAGATATGTTAGAGGACTATCTGGTCAGCAAGTTTCTAGTAGTAATAGTAATCTTGTTTTCCTTCCTTTTACTTTTATTTTTAAATGTATTTTGTTTTTATTGATCAAGCATTTACTTTTTCTTCATCTCACCTCTCTCCTTCCCACCCAACTCCCCTGAAAAGGAAAATAAAAGTCTTGTACAAAAATACTCATAGTTAAGCAGAACAAACTTCCTATTTTTTATCTCCAAAAAAATGTACCTGTTATTCACATCCTACATTGATTATGCCTTCATTCTCTCGATTAGTCCATCACATCTCTGTGAGGAAGTTAGTAGGATTTTCTATTACCAGTCTTTTGAAATTGTGAATGATAATTGTGTGGATTAGAGTTCTTAAATTTTCCAAAGGTTTGCTTTAACATTGTTGATGTTGTAGCTTAAATTGCTCTCCTTTTTCACATCAATTCATTCAGCATTAATTCATAAAATTCACACAAATTTACTCTGAAAAAATTTTTATTTATTTCTTGCAAACTGCATTACATCTAGTATTGCATTATAACTAGATATCATAATCTGTTCTGCAATCCTCTAATTGATTAACATTACTATATATTCCAGTTTTTGCCACCACACACATTAAGAAAGAATTGCTCTAAAGTTGTATACATTGTATACAAGTTGTATACAGTTTCTTCCTTCTTTAGTCTCATTGAGGCACAGGTCTATTAGTGTAGTTGCTGGGTCACTGTTTAACAACTTTTTTGATGCAGTTCCAGTTTTCCAGAATGGTTTTTACCAAGTCCCAATTCCAGCAAAAATACATTTATATGCCTATTTGTTTTTGCATTCCTTCCAACATTTGTGATTTTTTCATTTTAATAAATTTTCCACTCTGATGGGTATGAAGAGGAAATGCAGAGTTGCCTTAATTTGCATTTCTCTAATTGTCAGCAACTTGATTTTTTTTAAATATGATTAAAGATAGCTTGGATTTTTCTCTTTGGAACTGCCAGATCGTATTCTTTGAGCATTTATCAATTAGAATCCAGGCTATTATAAATAACATGTAAAATCAGTTGCATAAAATCAGATAGCTTCATAATCATCTTTTTTTATTCCACAAATTAAAACTCAATTTTGATTACCTTAAAATATGAAAATTAATTAAAATAATGAAATGTTTCTAAATCAGAATAGTACGAAACACTATCGGAAAGTAACATTAGAAATATTATAAATCTCATTTTAAACTTGTTTTTTAAATTGTACCAACAAAACCAGTGCAATCAAGATTAGAAGAAAGTACAAACCTGGAATTTTTTACATCAAGTATCTCTGATAAAGTCCTCATTTCTCAAATATATAGAGAACTGAGGGAACTTTAAGAGAATACAATTAATTCCCCAATTGATAAGTAGTCAAACGATATGATCAGGGAGTTTTCAGATGAAGAAATCAAAAATTATATAGTCATATAAAAAACTATTGATTAGAGAAATGAAAATAAAGTAACTCTGTAATACCAGGTCACACATATCAAATTAACTAATATGAGAGAACAGAAAAATCTTGGAGAAGATGTAGGAAAATTTGGACAATAATACACTGCTACTGGAGTTGTGAACTCATCCAACCACTCTAAAGGGCAATTTAGAACTATGCCCAAAGAGTAAACTGTGCATATCCCTTGATCCAGCGATACCTCACCTAGACTGAAATCCCAAAGAGAGCATAAAAAAGGGAAAAGGATATACATGTACAGAAAATATTTCTAGCACCTCCTTTTGTCATGGAAAAGAATTAGAAATTAAGATCATGCCCATCAATTGAGGAATGGCTAAATGAGTATTGTGCTATACAAAATGACAAATAGGGTGGTTTCAGAAAAATCTAGCAAGTTTTACAAAAACTGATACGAAGTGAACTGAGTAAAACTAAAAGAACACTGTCTAAAGTAACAACAAGATTGTATGATGATAAACTACGACTAACTTTGCACTTATAAGCCACAAAATTAGCCAGGGCAATTCCAAGAGAATCATGACAGAAAATTCTATTCACATCCAAAGAAAGAACTGAAGTAGTCCAAATAAAGTTAAAATCTGTGATTTTCACTTTAATTATTTTCGTATTTTCCCCTTTTGTTGTGTTTCTTCTTCTACGATATGACCAATATTGAAAAAAATGTTTTACGTGATTGCACATATATAATTTACATCAAATTAATTACTATCTTAGGGAAGGGGGAGAAAAGAACAGAGGTAGATAATTTGGATATCAAAATTTTATTAAAAAATGTTAAAAATGGTCTTTGGATATTATTGGAAAAAATAAAGTACTATTAAAAAGAGAAAAAGACAAGAAATGTTATCTATCAATGATTCACCAAGAATTTATTGTATCTAAAATGTGTTGGCATTGTACTAACTTCTAATGCTATGAAGACAAAAGCCAGCAATCATAATAGCAAATAGAAATGAAAAAGATATAAATCATAAACACTATGGGATGATTCAAAAAGTCTCAAAAGTATTCTCAAGTAGATTTTTTTTTATTCTTCAGAATTCCCAGCCTTAACCTCCTTTATGATTAACTTTCCCCAACTCTCTTGGGTACCTTCATCATGTCTCTCTTCCTACTAATTAGAGACACAGAGAAGGGTTAATCTAGATCATATGATTAACCTAGTATTTTAGTAATAGTTTATAACTCCAAGAATAAGGAACTTTTTTTGGCATGGAGAAAATGTATTCCTTTTTTTAAAATTTATTTGTTTTCAGTTTTCAACAATCACTTCCACATGTTTAAGATTTACTCCCCATTCCTCCCCACTACCTCCCCAAGATGGCATGAAATTTGATATGGATTCTATTCATACATTCTTATTAAACACATTTTCACAATACTCATGTTGCATAGAAGATTAAAAGAGCTGCTATAAATATTTTTGTACCTGTATGTGCTTTTCCAATTTTTACTAACTCTTTGGGATACAGCCCAAGACTGATAATGCTGGGTCAAAGAGTATGGACATTTTATCACATGATTATAAATAACTTTAATTTCTTCCTCTGAAAACTACATGTTCATATACTTTGACCATTTATCATTTGGGGAATGACTTGTATTGTTATGAATTTGACTCAGTTCTCTATATATTTTAAAAATTAGACTTTTATTACAGACACCACTTGTAAAAATTCTTTCCCATTTTTCACTTCCCTCCTAATCTTGGTTGCACTGACTTTGTTTATGCAAAAACTTTTCAAGTTAATGTAATCAAAATTGTCCATTTTGCATTGCCTAATTTCCTCTATCTGTTGTTTGGTCATAAGTTTCTCCATAAATTTAACAAACTATACCTTTCTCCCTTAAGTTGTTTATAGTATCAACCTTTACATCTATATTGCGTAACCATTTTGACTTTATTTTGGTGTGGTGTCAGGAATTAGTTTATACCATTTCCGTCACACTGCTATTTAGTTTTCTAGTTTTTGCCATACAGTGAGTTTTGTCATAGTTTTTGTCATACAGTGAGTTCTCATGCCAGAAACTGGGGTCCTTGGGATTATCAAACACCAGACTGCTGTAATCTTTGACAAGTTTGTCTTAAGTATCTAATCTATTCCATTGACCTACCCCTCTATTTCTAAGTCAGTACCAAGTGGTTTTGATGACTGCTGCTTTATAATACATTTGAGATCTGGTATGGCTAAGCCACCTCCCTAGCATTTCTTTTCATTGGTTACCTTGATATTCTGAAACTTTTGTTCTTGCAGATGTATTTTGATATTACTTTTGTAGATCTAGAAAATAATTTTATGGTAGTTTGATTGGTATGGTATTGAATAAATAAATAGGTAGAATTATCATTTTTATTATATTAGCTTGTCCTACCAACTGATATTTTTCAAATTAATTAGATCTGACTTTATTTGTGAGAAAACTGGTTTGTAATTTGTTCATGTAGTCCCTGGGTTTGTTTTGGTAGGCAGATTCCCAGATATTTCATAGTGTTAACCATAATTTTGAATGTGATTTTCTCTTTCTGTCTCTTTCTGTTGGACTTTGTTAGTAATATGTAGAAAAACAGATGATTTGTGTAGGATCATTTTGTATCCTGCAAGTTTGCCAAATTTTTTTATTATTTCAAGTAGTGTTTTCCTTGGTTCTCTAGGATTGTCTAAGTGTATCATCATATCATCTGCAAAGAGTGATAACTTAGTTTCTTCTATGCCTGTTCTAATTCCTTCAATTTCTTTTTCTTCTAGTTTTGCCAAAGCTAACATTTCTAATACCATATTGAATAACATTGATAATGGTCATCCTTGTTTCACCCCTGATCTTACTGGAAGTGCATCCAGCTTATCCCCATTATATATTTACATATTTGCTGGTAGTTTTAGGTAGGTGTGACATTAATTTAAGGAAGGCTCTTTTTATTCCTATGCTTTTCAGTACTTTCCATAGGAATGAGTGTTGTATTTTGTCCAAAGCTTTTTCTGCATCTATTGACATAATCAGATAGTTTCTGTTAGTTTTGTCATTGCTATGGTCAATAATGCTGATAGTTTTCCTAATATTGAACCAGCCCTGCTTCCCTGGTATAAATTCTACTTGATCATAGTGTATTATTCTCATGATAAGTTGCTGCAATCTTTTGCTAAAATCTTATTTAAAATTTTTGCATCTATATTCATTAGAGAAACTGGTATATAGTTTTCTTATCTGTTTTCAGCCTTCCTGGTTTAGCTATCAGAACAAAATTTGTTTCATAAAAAGAAATTGGTAGGACTCCTTCAATATTCCAAAATAGTCTATATAGTATTGTAATTAACTGTTCTTTAAATGTTTGATAAAATTCACTCATAAATCCATGTGGCCCTGAAGATCTTTTTCTAGTAAGTTCATTGATGCCTTTTTTCAATTTATTTTTCTTAGATGGGGTTGTTAAAATATTTTAACTCCTCTTCTGTTAATCTGGGCAACTTACATTTTTAAAAATATTCATTTCACTTAGATCGTCAAATTAATGGGCATACAATTGAGCAAAGTAATTTCTAATTATTGATTCAATTTCTTCTTCATTGGAGGTGAGTTCACCCGTTTAATTTTTTATTTTGATAACTTGATTTTTTCTTTTTTTTCTAAATCAAATTGACCACAGGTTTATCAATTTTATGTTTGTTGGGTTTTTTTTTTTTACAAAATCAACTCATTTTTATTTATTCCTTAAATAGTTTTCTTAATTTTGATTTTATTAATCTCTCTGTTGGGTTTCAGTATTTCTAATTTGTTATTTACTTGCTGGATTTTCAATTTGTTCTTTTTCTAACTTTTACAGTTGCCTGCCCAATTCATTGATCTGCTCCTTCTATATTTTATTTAGGAAAGCATTCAAAGATATAAAACTCCCCACTAAGAACTGCTTTCACTGCATTCCATAAATTCTGATAGATTTTCTCATTATTATCATTCTCTTGAATGAAGTTACTGATGGATTGTATGATTTGGTGTTTAATCCACTCATTCTTTAGGATTGGATTTTTTAGTTTCCAATTAATTTTTGGTTTATCTTTCCATGGTCCTTTGTAACAAATAATTTTTATTGCATCATAATCTGAAAAAGATTCATTGACTATCTCTGCCTTTCTACACTAGATTGCAAGGTTTATATGATATAGTACATGGTCAATTTTTGTGTATGTCCATGTACTGCTGAGAAATAAAGTATATTCCTTTCTATTCCAGTTCAATTTTCTCCATATATGTATCACATCTACCTTATATAGAATTATAGTCACCTCCTTATCTTCTTTCTTGTTTATTTTGAGGTTAGATTTGTCATGTTCGGAGACGGGGAGGTTGTGGTCCCCCACTAGTATAGTTCTGCTTTCTGTTTCTTCCTGTAACTCCCTTAACTTATCCTCTAAGAATCTGGATGCTATACCATTAACTGCATATGTTTAGCAATGATATCATTTCATTGTCTGTGGTGCCTTTTAGTAGGATATAGTTTCCTTCCTTATCTCTCTTGATTAGACGTATTTTTGCTTTTCCTTTGTCTGAGATTAGGAGTGCTACCCCGGCTTTTTTTTTTTTTTGTATCAGCTGAAACACAATGTATTCTGCTCCAACCTTTTACCTTTACCCTATGTATATTCTCCTCTTTCAAATGCGTTTATGGTAAACAATGGATTATGGTGTCTGCTAGCTACCTCCATTTTATGGGAGATTTAATCCCATTCATATGCACAGCTATGATTACTATCTTTGTCTTTCTCTCCATCCTATTTCCCTCTCCCTCCATTTATGCTTTTAGTTCTCCATTCTCCCTTCCCCTCCTCCAAAGAGTTTTACTTTTGACCACTGACTCCTTAAATCTTTCCTCCTTTCTATCAGCACCCCTTCCTTTTATTTCCCTTTTCCCTTATTACTTCTTCCCTCCCTTTTAAACCTCACCTTCTTTTCTTTCCACTTGACCCTCCTACTACCTGAAGGGCAAGTTAGATTTCTATCCTTAACAGAATATCTTATTGGCTCCTTGAACCTAATCTAATGAGAGTAAAACTTAAACAATGTTCATCTCCCTCCCCTCTTTCCATCTCCTATATTATGTTTCTGTGCCTCTTCTTGTGACATAATTTATCTTTTCCTGCCTCCTCCTTTTCTCTTTTCCTATTACAATTCTTTCACACTCTTTCATTATGGTTTTTGTCATTACATCAGTTAAATTATACAAGCTCCCTCTATCTATATCCCTTTTACATGTCATAATGAAAACACTATTCTCAAGATTATGAAGTATAATGTTCATATATAGGAATGTGAACAGTTTGCCCATATTGAATAACAAAGGTTTTTTTTCTTATTTTCTCAGTTTACCTTTTTATGCCTCCCTTGTATATTGTTTTTGAAGATCAAATTTTCTATTGAGCTTTGGCTTTTTCATCAGGAAAGCCTGGAAATCCCCTTATTTCATTGAATGTCTATCTCATTACCTGAAAGATTATGCCCAGTTTTGCTGAGTAATGGATCTTTGGTTGTAGGCCAAGCTCGTTTGCCATGTGGAATATCATATTCAAATTCCTCTGATCTTTTAATGTAGAAGCTGTAATATTCTGCGTTCTAACTGTAGTTCCTTCATATTTGAATTTGTTTCTTTCTACTTGCAGTATTTTCTTCTTAACTTAATAGTTTTGGAATTTGGCAACAATATTCCTTGGCATTTCCAATTTGGGATCTCTTTCAGGAGGTGATCTGTACCTTCTTTATTTGACTATTTTTCCTCTGCATCTAGGACCTCAAGGCCATTTTTCTTGATGATTTCTTAGAAGATGTTGTCCAGGCTCTTTTTTTTCATCATGGCTTTCCAGTAGGCCAATGATTCTTAGATTTTCTCTCCTGGACTTATTTTCTGGGTCAGTTGTTTTTCAATGAGATAGTTTACATTTTCTTCTATTATATTATTTTTAGATTTTGTTTCACTGATTGTTGATGTTTCATGCAATCACTAGCTTCTTCTTGCTCAATTCTAATTTTTAATAAATTATTTTCTTCAGTTACCTTTTGTACTTCCTTTGTCCAATTTTCCCAGTTAGATTTTGTGCTTCTTTATCCATTTGGCCCATTTTACTTTTTAAGGAGGTGTTCTCTTAAGTCAATTCTTTTTTTTTCATTTTGTCAATTGTATTTTTTCTAATTATTGGCCAATTTTTCTTCTAATTCTATAATTTGACTGTTGAAATCCTCTTGAGCTCTTCCAAGAATGCTTTTTGGTCTTGAGATCAGTTCATATTCCCTTTTATGATTTCAGATGTGGGTATATTGTCAGTGCTGTCCTCTTCTGATTTCATATTATGACCTTCTTTGTCATCATAGTAAAATTCTATGGTCTTTGCTTTTCTGAGTTTCTTCTTGCTCATGGTGATTGCCTTTTTCCTGACTTTTAAAGTGGATCTCTTTTCCTGGGGAACTGGGGGCTCTGTTCCACATTTCTTGTGCTGAAAACTTGAGTCCTAGTTACTGATTTTGTGTGTTGTGACCTCTGGTTCTTTCAGGTAGAAACTATATAATGCTGCAGCTTACCTGTTGCTGAGCTGGCTGGTGTGTGTAAGGTAGAGGCCAAGTGAAGTCTTTCTGAGTTTCCTCATGATTACACTGAAGTTCACTATATGAGGTGTCATGGAAGGGTGATTTGCACATAGGAGTTCTCTTCTTCCCCTAAGGATAAGTTAGAGCACTGACAGTCCCTGCATCTGGTGAACCCCCATCTTCACTGGCATTTACCCAATTCCCCTGGTTGTGGTCAGGCACATTTTTGGTCCTGCTATTGGCACTTACAGACTCCACCCTGCCTGGGGCTCAGGATCTCCTCCTGACCTGCTGAGGTGAGGCCTAATGGAATGTCTCATGTTCTTCACTTGTGCCCTTCAGCCACAACAAGGGTTACTCTCCTCCTTAATCTCCCTATTTTCCTGAGCTGAGACTACTATGACCCTTCTGTTGATTCCACTATTTCAGGATTTTTCTGGGGAAATATTTTCTGGGAGATTCAAGGTGAACAAAGGGAGGGTGCGAACACATACTTTCTTCTGTCATATTGACTCCTGGAAATTCATGTAGGTGACTTTCAAATATTTAATCTGGGGCTGATATATTTTCAGGAATGACTGCTGTGGTTACTGGGAGTCCTGCATTTCTCTCTCACTCAGTTATGCACAACTCCTGTACTGATGAGTTTGAGAATCTACACTGCTGCTTCTGTTTCAGTATGCCCAGGGCCATTTCCATTCCACTCTTCTATGTCTGAGTCTATACTGGTGCATCCCACATGCTCTGCATGCCCCCAGCTCTGTGTAATACATCTTTCCCATCAACCTTTTAAGTGGTCATAGGCTGGATGTCTGCCACACTCTGTCTCCTAGTGGATTCTGTCACTCTAAAATTTGTTCAGATTCACTATTTAGAGGTATCTGAAGTAATTTGTGGTACAGCTCAGGTTCATCACTACTTTCACTGTGCCATCTTGCCTCTACCCCTCCTATCCTACATTTTAATAGGCTAATTGAATAAATTTGAAAACAAGCCCTAGAATCCTCAAAATTGATATGCATACCATCCTCTGAAGAAATTATGTTCATTTTTCTTTCTAAGTTTTTGTTTATCCCATTATCCATATGCAAAAATTGCCATTTTTTCTGCAACTCTTTAAATCTTATTCATCTTTCAGTGTCCATCTCCAGTCTCTTCTCCTTCATAAGCCTTACACTCCATTGATCTCTCCTTTCTTTGAACTGTTATAACAAAAACTGTTTAAGAAATTCATTTTTAAATAAAATCCTCAGCTGTTTGACATTCTTAAACTGCTGAATATATGCAGGCTTTATTTTATTTGCTCAGTTAGATGACAAATTTCTGGATACTAGAAATCACATTTTTCCCCTCCTTTTCTCTCTTTCCTTTCTCTCTCCTCCCTTCCTTCCTCCCTTCCTTTCTTCCCTCTTTTCTTTCTTCCTCCTTCCTTCCTTCTCACTCCTCAGAACTTGGAGCAAATATTATACACTTGTTAAATGAAAAAAAATTAATTTCAATCTTCAGTCAAAGGATGAAGGAGTCATGAGCCTTGCTGACATTCCAGAAAATATACCATATACACAATGACTTATTTTGTTTACCTGCAATTCTAGTCCTAGTCTTCCCCATGGGCTAAATGTAATGCATAATATCCTTTCTACTCCTATGATTCTATTATTACACCTGGTTAGTTTTTTATATACTCTGACTTTTCCTGCTTAATTATATTAGTTAAGAATCACAAGAATCTCATAAAACCATTTGCAAAAGGAATAGAAATTATTCCTCTTCAGCAAAGGAAAAAAAATCATTTTCTATATATGAATAAAAAAAATCCTGCAGTCTCCTTTTACCCAATAATTCATCTATCATTTTCCCAAATGCTATATAAGGCTGCTGATGCATGATTTGTAAGCTATGGAACTGCCATTATTCATTTTGTAAAGCTGTGTTGCCCACTCTTAGCTATGGCATTATACAAATTGAGATTTTCCTTGGACTCTATTAGGAAAATATGTTATCACATGTCAATAGAATTAAGGATACAACTTTCTGGTTCCCATTTGTTTCCTTTTTCCATGACTATTCAAGTACTTACATGTAAGCTTTGCTTTTCATTTTTTAGTTAATTTTCTTTAATCTAGTCTAGTCTCAGGTAAGTTTTTTTTTTTAAACCTTATTGGGAATTATTAGATATTTCACTATCTTTATTAAATCAAAAAATATTCCTTGAGAGTCAAAATGGCATAAAGTATAAAAGCTTTATCATGAAATTAGGAAGACCATGGTTCAAACTCTTCCTTTTTCCCTCAATTTTTTTAAGATTTAAATTAATTTATTTAATTTTAGTTTTCAATATTCATTTCCACAACATTTTGTGTTCCAAATTTTTTCTCATCTTTTCTCTGCCCCCGTTCCTATATGGCATGCATTCTGATTATTCCTTCTCCCAGTCTGCCCTCTCTTTTATCCACCACCTTCCCCCTGCTTATTTTTTACTTTCTTGAAAGGCAAGGTAGAACTCTATACCCCATTGAATGTATATCTTATTTCCAAATTGCATGTAAAAACAATTTTTTAACTTTTTTTTAAAACTGAATTCCAAATACCCTTCTTCCATCCCTACCCAAACTCATTGAGAGTGTAAGCAAATCTATATAGGATATATGTGTGAAGTTATGCAAAACACTTTCATAATGGTCATGTTTTGAAAGACTGACTATATTTCCCTCCTTCCTACCCTCCCTCCTCCATTATTCTATTTTCTCCTTTGATCCTGTCCTTTTTCAAAAGTATTTGCTTCTGACCACCCTCTCCTCAAATTATTCCTTCCTTCTATCATCCCTACATCTTGTGTCCTACCTCTCTACTTTCTGTATGGCAAGATACCCAATTGAATATATATTTTATTCCCTCCTTAAGCCAATCTGATGAGTGTAAGGTTCACTCATTCTTACTCACCTCCCACCTCTTCTCCTCTATTGTAAAATCTTTATCTTGCCTCTTTTATGTGAGATTGCCCCATTCTATCTCTTCCTTTCTCTTTCTCCCAATATATTCCCCTCTCATGCCTTAATTTTATTTTTTGATAGCATCCCTTCATATTCAACCTGTTCATGTATCTACCTATCTATCTATCCATCTATCTATCTCCTCCAACAACCTAATACTGAGGTAGAACCTAATTCATGAGTTAGACATATCATCTTTTCATGTAGGAATGTAAACACCAACTTTAATAAGTCTCTTATGATTTATCTTTCCTGCTTACCTTTTCATGCTTCTTTTGATTCTTATATTTAAAAGTCATATTTTCTATTCAATTCAGATCTTTTCATCAAGAATACTATTTCATTGAATTTCCATTTTCCTCCTGAAGCATTAAACTCAATTTTGCTGGGTAAAGGATTCCTGGTTTTAATCCTGGCTCCTCTAACCTCTAGAATATCATATTCCAAGCACTTCATTGTAAAGTCTGCTAGATCTTGTGTTATCATATTTGTATTTCCACAATATTAGAATTGTTTCTTTCTGGTTGCTTGCAATATTTTCTCCTTGACCTGGGAACTCTGGAACTTTGTTACAATATTCCTAGGAGTTTCTCTTTTAGGATCTCTTTCCAGAGGTGATTGGTGGATTCTTTTCATTTCTATTTTACCCTCTAGTTCTAGAATACCAGGGCTGCTTTCTTTGAAAACTTCTTGAATGTCTAGGCTCTATTTTTGATCATACCTGGCAGGAAGTCCAAAAATTTTTAAATTATCTCTCCTGGATCTATTTTCAAGGTCAGTGATTTTTCCATTGAGCTATTTCACAGTGTCTTCTATTTTTTTTTCATTCTTTTGGTTCCGTTTTATAATTTCTTGATTTCTCATAAAATCATTAGCTTCCATTTGATCCATTCTAATTTTAAAGGAATTGTTTCCTTCAGTGAGCTTTGGAACCACATTTTCCATTTGGCCTATTGTGCTTTTTAAGGCATTCTTCTCCTCATTGGCTTTTTGAACTCCTTTTGCCATTTGGGTTAGTCTATTTTTTAAGATGTTTTTTGTTCAGCATTTTTGGGTCTCCTTTAGCAAGCTGGTGAATTGTTTTTCTTGATTTGCTTGCATCACTCTCATTTGTCTTTCCAATATTTCCTCTGCTCATACTTGATTATCAAAATCCTTTTTGAGCTCCTCCATGGACCCTAACCAATTCATATTCTTCTTAGAGATTTTTGATGTAGGAGATTTGTTATCTTCTTCTTGTTGTATATTTTGATCTTCTCTGTCTCCAAAGTAAGATTCCATAGTTCTAATTCTTTTAAGGTGTTTACTTATCTTTCCAGTCAAACACTTGATGTTCTAATTCTTTTTCAAGGTAGGACTCTGCTTCCAGTGGAGGTGGGGGTGGGTGTACTATCCCAGGGATTTTTTATCAGCTGCCTAATCCCCCCTGTCTATAGACCTAGAGCTCTGTAAGCAGCCTCTTGTGTTGCTACTGCTGCTGCTGGCTGCCCTGGTTCTGTAACCTACCTGACCAGACCACACACTCCTCTTTCATCCAAGTCCCACGGAGTTTTCCCACTCACCTTTCTGGCATTTGTGGGTTGACAAGTCTAGAAACTTCTACACTGCTAATGATTCAGTCACCTGAGGCTTGCTCTGGCCCATCTATGCTGGTGAAGCCCATACCAGACTGATCTCCACTTCCTGCTCTGTATGAAAAACTCTTCCGGTCGACTTTCCAGGTTGTCTTGGGCTGGTGATTTGTTTCATTCTGTCATTTTATGGGTTCTGTAGCTCTAGAATTTGTTTATTGTTATTTTTTACAGGTATTTGGAGGGCTTTGGGGCAGAGTTCAGGGAAGTTCCTGCTTTAACTTCACCATTTTGGCTCCACCTCTCAAACCCTGTTTTTAATATTAATGGTAATATAAACACAGACAAGGAAAGATAGGTGGCATAATGAATGTGACACCGGGCGTGCAGTAAGAAAAATTTGTGTCCAAATCTGGCCTTAGACCCTTACTAGCTGTGTAATCTTGGACAAGATATTTAACTCTGTTTGACTCAATTTCCTTTTCTGTAAAATAAGCTGGAGAAGGAAATACTAAAGCACTCCAGTATCTTTGCCACAAAAACCCCAAAAGGGCTTATAAAGAGTCAGACACGACTAAAAATAACTTAATATTAACACAGAAGGCAAATCACTCAACTTCTTACAGCAAAGTTACTGTTATGTAATCCAAAGAGAGATTTTTCTCACTCACAGTTCCCTACCTTAATAAAATCATTGTCCAGGAATTAAAAATAAGCGGGGGGAGGATGGTTATTTAGTATAAGTGCACCATCATAGTGTATGCAATGATTGGAGGCTGAAAATAATTAGAAGATATGATAACTGGATACTCAAAAGAATTTGGGAAGATAAAGCTTACACATATCAATGAGTTGTCATGGATTTGCTTTGATGATGTTTAAAGTCAATAATCAAATAAAGGCATGTTTTTATTTATTTAAAGTTAGAATTTAAAAGAATTATTTTAGCTATATGATTATCAATGTTGAATACTTGGTATGCAAGAATTCATTGTACAGTGCACAAAAAAGGAAGAAGGGGGAAAATGCTGAAGCTCTAATAGAGAAAAGGAAGAGAAAGATGCTACCAAAACACAGAAGAAAATATCAGTAATAAAAAGCAATTTCCAATCATCATTGAAAAATGAAAGATCATTATATTCTCAATGAAATATATGCTTGATCCCTGTTATAAGTTTAATGAGTATCTAAATTTCAAAGAAAATATTCCGAAGTCTCAGAAGGAGCATTTGGGCACACCAGAAAGCATTCATCCAATTATTCTTGTCTCTATATACTTAATTACATAACATTACTATATACAATTGATGTCTAATAGTACTGTAACATAATACACAGCACTGGAAATTCTTTAAAGAAAATATTTGGTAAGGACAGATTAAACAGAAATTATATTTTCTACAATATTTAGAAGATGAAACTTTCTGCCATTTAATAACTGATTCCAAAATTGGAAATAAACCTTTGCTGGTATGAATTGGAATGCAATTTCAACTTAAATATTTTCTTTCCTTATTCTCACAGTAACTACCATAACCCATTACCTTAATACTTTAACTGAGAATACCAGACAATGATTCTGTGTGTGTGTGTGTGTGTGTGTGTGTGTGTATGTGTAGCAAACCAATTAGCACTTTCTGCAATTCTACACAGCATAATACTGAGAATGTATAAATTCTGGTTTATTTTAAGTGAGTTGTCTGATATGCAATATGTAATTAAATAGAGCTTTTACTTACATAATTTTGAATGAAAGAAAAAAAGATGAATCAAATACTTGTACCAGAAATTGGTTGAATTATAGTCAAAATGTGTATCTTATTTAAAAATGATTTTATTGCTTCTTTATATGAAAATACATTTTGTCAAGAAGATAATTCAACATCTACATTCAAAAGGAGATTTTCTTTTCTTTTTTTCTTTCTGGTAATAACAAGGTGCCCTTTAAGCTTCCAATTTCTTACCTGAAAAGTACAGCTGTGTTGTTTATCATGCATTGATTTGTTGTCTTTAAACCCACCAAGGTGTCTCAGTTATTTACAGCTAGTATTAAGTAAGTTATGTCCATTAAGTGTTGCAGATGGAGGCTATTAGAGCAATCCACTATGGGAAGTGGCATTTGGTAATGGAAAGAGATGGACTTTTCAAAAGGATATTTTCATGAAAAACAGGAATATATAACATGTGATGTGTATGTATATCTGTTTGCATGCAGTCTTTATGAAATATGTTTCTATCTCTTCCAGAAACCATCAGACAATATCTAGAGTTATAAGTGTTGCTAGATGGTGTACTAAAGATGGTGTAATAAAAACATTTATTAGGTGTCTACTATGTGCCAATCACTAAGCTAAGAGCTGGGGATGCAAAAAAATAAAAGGCAACTGACAGTCTTTGTACTCAAAAAACTCAATGTGGGGAAAGACAATACATTAAAAAAGATATCTGAAATTTGAAAGAAGAGGGAAAAAAGGAGAGAGAAAGTAACCAGTGGGGAAACATGATGAAGTTCTATAAAGCAGTCCTGTATGAAGTGTCTGTCTTTGATTCTCTCCTTAGAAGATCTAGGAGGAACTCTCCAATGTCCTCTACCCTCTCCAAATGGAGGGAGGCAGGGGTCCAAGGAGCATTGGGTACCAAGGAGCTGTGAGTTTCAGAATTGTTTTGATCTTGCCAGATGATTAAGTCTTAAAAGACTTTGGAGTCACAAAGACCTGGGTTTGAAATTTATTTTCAAATAGCTATAAACTGGATGACCCTTGACAAGACATTTAACCTCAAGTGATTATTTTCTTATCCTGGATATGACATTTTTATTCATATTTCTTTACATATTGTTCTCTCCCAACCCTTAGCTCTTTGAGAGCACAGCTATCTTTTACTTTTTTTTAACTCACAGTGCCTGGCACATAGTAGGTACTTAATAAATGTTTATTAACTATATACCTGAGTTTACTCAAATGTAAAATTAACATAATAATAGCATCTATATCACACAGTTGCTCTGAAAATCAAGTGAGATAAAACAAAGAACCTCATAAACTTTAAGAAAGCACTTTACTAAATTTACCTATTAGCTATCACAACAATGATGACTACTATTATTTCATACAGATGTATAGCCACATTTATATGGCTCTTAAATAGGAGGAAATGGGAAATGTATAAAAAACAAACTTCCCAGAACATCTAAATACTGGCAACAAAGCAGTTATCAACAGAATCAACAGGTCATCACCAAAAAGGAACAAAAACATAAAAAAAATATTTCAAAATCTAATTTTACAGTGACTAAATTCCAAAATTTTAACAATTGTAAGTATATTTTACACATAAAAATCAAGATTAACAACCATATCACTCTTATTCAATGTTTTATTTCTTTCAGTTACATGTAAAAATTATTTGAACATTTGCTTTTAAAATGTTGAGTTCTAAATACTCTTCTTTCTTTCCTTCTCTCCCCTCACCACATTGAGAAGGCAAGCAATTCAATGTAAGTTATACATGTGTATAATGCAAAAAATATACATAACAGTCATGTCGTAAAAGAAAACAGACCAAAAACCCCACAATAAAATAAAGTAAAAAAAAAAGTATCCTTCAATCTGTATTCAGCCACAATCAGTTCTTTCTCTGAGGATCAATAGCATTTTTCATCCTAAGTCCTTCAGAGTTGTCTTGTATTGCTACATTTCTGAGAACAGCTAAGTCATTCAAAGGTAGGCATGTTACAATATTGTTGTTGCTTTGTTCACAGTATATTTTACTTTGCATCAACCCATGCAAGTCTTTCCAGGTTTTTCTGAGAACATCCTGCTCATCATTTCTTAGAGTACAATAGTGTTCCTTCATAATCACAGACCACAACTTGTTCAGCCATTCCCCTCAACTTCTAATTTGTTACTGTCAGAAAAGAGCTGTTATAATTTTTTTTTATAAATACAAGTCTTTTTATTTCTTAGTTTTCTATCACTTTTGTCATACAGACCTAGTAGTGGTATTGCTAGGTCAAAGAGTATGCATGAGTTTCTGCATAGTTCCAAACTGTTCTACAGAATGGTTAAAACAGTTTACAACTCCACTAACAGTACATTCAAGTCTCATTTTTCCCATATTGCCTCCAATATTTGTCATTTATCTTTTCTCTCCTATTAGTCAACCTAATATGTATAGGTACTACCTTAGAATTGCTTTGATTTGCATTTCTCCAATCAATAATGAGTATATTTTCATATGGTTATAGCTTTATTACCTCATCTGAAAGCTGATCATATCTTTTATCATTTATCAATTGATGAATGACTTTTATTTTTATACATTTGACTCAGGTCTGTATGTGTTTGAGAAATGAGATCTTTATCAGAGAAACGTGCTTCAAATTTTTTTCACATTTACTATTGCTGGCTTCATTTCTCCCCATCCTATAACTCTCCCATTTTACTTTATTTTATTGTCTTTCTCCTTTCACCCTATCCCTCCTCAAAAGTGTTTTGCTTCTGACTATCACCTCCCCCAATCTGCCCAGCCTTCTATCACTGTTCCCCTTTTTCTCATTCATTTCCCCACTAATTTCCTGTAAGGTAGCATAAATTTATACACTCAGTTCTATGTGGATGCCATTCCATCTTTGAGCCAGTTCTGATAAAAGCAATGTTCATTCACTCCGCCTCACTCCACTACCACCATCCCTTCCACTGTAACACCTTTCTCTTGCCTCTTTTATATGAAATAATTTACCCTTTTTTATCTCTCCTTTTCCCTTTCTCCAACAACATTCTTCTTATTCCATAATTTTTGTTTTTAGATATCATCTCTTCATACATATTCCACTGACACCTATGCCCTCTATGTATACTCCTTGTAACTACCCTAATAATGAAAAAGGTCTTATGAGTTACAAATATAATCCTCCTATGTAGGAATGTAAACAGTTTAAAATTGTTAAATCCCTTATGTTTATTTTTTATGCTTGCCTTGAGTCTTGCTTTTCCTATTCAAATCTGGTCTTTTCTTTTTTTTAAAAAAAATTCAATTAATTAATTTGTTTTTAGTTTTCAATAATACTTCCATAAGTTTTAAGTTTTCTGTTACTTTCTTCCCTCTCCTTCCCTGAAATAGCATGCAATCTTATATGGGTTCTATATATATATACAATCTTATTAAACACATGTTCACCTTAGTCATGTTGTGAAGAAGAATTAAAATGAAGGAAAAAAACCAAACTAAAACTAACACAAGAGAAAATAGTCTACTTCATTCTGCATTCTGATTCTATAGCTCTTTTTCAGGATGTGGATGACAGTTTGCATTGAGTCCTTTGGGAATGCTTTAGGTCCTTGCATTGCTGTGAAGGGCTAAGTCTATCGGAAACGGTCCTTGCACAATTGTTGCTGTTACTGTGTATAATGTTCTCCTGGTTCTCCTAGTTTCACTCAGAATCAGTTCATATAAGTCTTTCCAGGTTTTTCTGAAGTCTGCCTATCCGTCATTTCTTATAGCGCAATGTAATTTGTAATCCATTACATTTATATACCACCACTTGTTCAACCATCCCCAACTGACGGGCATTCCCTCAATTTCTAGTTCTTGGACACAACAAAAAGACCTTCTATAAATATTTTTTACATCTGGGACATTTTCCCATTTTTATGATTTTTTCCCCTAGAAGTGATATTGCTGGGTCAAAGAGTATGCTCATTTTTATAGCCTTTTGGTCATAGTTCCAAACTGCTCTCCAGAATGGCTGGATTAGCTCACAGCTCCACCACCAATGAATTAGTGTTCTAACTCTCCCACATCTCCAACATTTATCATCTTCCTGTTTTGTCATGTTAGTCAATGTGATAGGTGAGGATGTGGTACTTCAGAGTAGTTTTGATTTGCATCTCTCTAATCAACAGTGAATGTAATTACTCAATAGTAACTGCTTCTCTTTTACCCAGGAACCATGAGTATGTTCCCCTCCCAGTCTGATCTTGTTGTTGTTGTTATTTTTTATTTTCTTAAAAGGGGCCATCCCTTGAGTAACTATTTAAAGAGGCCTATTCATTGAATGGGTGTGTCTCATTCATAGTGAGAGTCTGATAAGAACTTAGCCTAAAATGACCAAGGTGCCTTATTGTATTCTGCAAGTCATGTCATCATCTTGATGTCATAGTCCTCTTGGAGAATGAAGAACAATACAACCAGTGATTTAGAGCACTTTTTCATGTGATTATAGATAGCTTTAATTTCTTCCTCTGAAAACTGCCTGTTCATATCCTTTGGCCATTTATCAGCAATTGGGGAATGATTTGTATTCCTGTAAATTTGACTCAGTTTTATGTATATTTTCAAAATCAGGTCTTTAGCACAGAAACTAGCTGCAAAAATTCTTTGCCAGTTTTCTGCTTCCCTCCTTGCAAGCTTTCTGCTTCTAGAAGCTCTGGTCTTTTCATCAAGAATGCGTGAAAGTACTCTGTTTTATTGAATATCCAGTTTTCCTCCTGAGGTTTATACTCAGCTTTGTTGGATAAGTGATTCTTGGTTTTAATTCTATCTCTTCTGACCTCCAGGATATTGTATTACAATAACTTCAACCCCTTAATGTAGAAGCTGTTAGATGTTGTGTTGTTCTGATTGTGTTTCCACAATATACCAATTATTCCTTTCTAGCTGGGTGGGAATATTTTCTCCTTAACCTGGGAACTGGGGAATTTGGCTACAATATTCCTAGGGGATTTCCCTTTATGATCTCTTTCCAGAGGTGATCAGTGGATTCTTTCCATTTCCATTTTACCCTCTTATTCTAGAATATCAGTATAGTTATCCTTAATATTTTTTTTAGAAAGATAATATCCAGGATATTTTTATCATGGCTTTCAAGAAGTCCAATAATTTTAAAATTATTTTCTTGTATGTATTTTCCAGGTCAATTCTTTTTCCAGTGAGATATTTCACAGTCTTGTATTTTTTTTTTATTCTTTTGGTTTTGTTTTACTCTTTCTTGATCTCATAGTCATTAGCTTCCATTTGCTCTGTCCTATTTTTTAAGGAATTATTTCCTTCAATGAGCTTTTGGGTCTCCTTTTCCATTTGACCAATTCTGATGTTTTTAGGTATTCTCCTCATTTTCTTTTCAGACTCCTTTTGCCATTTGGCAGAGTCTAGTTTTTAAGGTTTTATTTTCAGTATTTTTTGTCTCCTTTATGAAGCTATTAACTCTTTTTTCACTAATATCTTGGGATCACTCTCATATCTCCAAAAAATTTTTCTTCTGCCTTTCTTACTTTATTTTCAAAATCCTTTTTGAGCTCTTTCATGGCCAGAGACCAATTCAAATTTCTTTTGGATGCTTGTAATGGCAAGCAAAGTAGGATCTTTTGCTATTTCTGTTGTAGCATAATTAAGTGTCCCTGATTGAATCTTGCTTTTATCAACCAAGAGTCTTTTTAAAAATATGTATTTATTTATTTTCAGTTTTCAACCTTCATTTATACAACATTTTGATTTCCAGATTTTCCCCAATATCTCCCTCCTTCCACCCACCTCAAGACAGCATACATTCTGATTACTCTTTCCCCCAATCTGCCCTCCTTTCTCTTATTCACATCCCCTCTATTTTCTTGTAGGACAAGATACGTTTCTGTACCCCATTGCTTGAATATCTTATTTACAGTTGTATGTAAAAGCAATTTTTAACACTCATTTTTAAAACTTTGAGTTCCAAATTCTCCCCCTTCCTTCCTCCCCACCAATCCCCACTGAGAAGGCAAGCAATTTGATATATGTTATACATGTGGTTATGCAAAATATTTCCATAAAAGTCATATTCTGAAAGACTAACTATATTTAGCTCCATTCTATCCTGCCCCCCATTTATTCTACTCTCTCTTTTGACCCTATCCCTCCTCAAAAGTGTTTATTTTTAATTACCCCCTCCTCCCATTTGCCCTCCCATCTATTATTTCCCATAAGCCCTCCCCTGCTTATGCCATTCTCCCCTACATTCCTGGAGTGCAATATAAATTTTCATAACAAATTAAGTGTGCATATTATTCCCACATTAAGCCAAATGTAATGAGAGTAAGGTTCACTTTTTCCCTATTACCTCCCCCTTCGTCTCTCCCATTGAAAAAACTTTTTCTTTCCTCTTTTATGTGAGAGATAATTTGCCACATTCTATTTCTCCCTTTCTTCTCCCAATATATTCCTCTCACCCCTTAATTTTATTGTTTTAGATATTATCCCTTCCTATGCAACTCACTCTGTGCCCTCGGTCTATGTATATAATTCCTCCAATCACCCAAATACTGAGAAAAGTCTCAAGAGTTACAAATATAATCTTTCCATGTAGGAATGTAAACATTTCATTTGTAATAAACCCCTTATGATTTCTTTTTCCTATTTACCTTCCCATGATTCTCTTGATTCTTGGGCTTAAAAGTCAGATTTCCTATTCAGCTCTGGTCTTTTCATCAAGAATGCTTGAAAGTCCTCTATTTCATTGAATAACCATTTTTTCTTCTGAAGTATTACATTCAGTTTTGCTGGGTATGTGATTTTGATTTTAATTCTACTTCATCTGACTTCTGGAATATCCTATTCCAAGCCATTCAATCCCTTAATGTAGAAGCTGCTAGATCTTGTATTATACTGATTGTATTTCTTTCTGGCTGCTTGCACTATTTTCTCCTTGATCTCAGAGCTCTGGAATTTGGCTACAATATTCCCACAAGTTTTCATTTTGGGATTTTTTGAGGAGGTAATTGGTGGATTCTTCTCATATCTATTTTACCCTCTGGTAATAGAATATAAGGACAGTTTTCTTTTACAATTTCTTGAAAGATGATGTATACGCTCTTTTTTTTTTTATCATGGTGTTCAGATAGTCCCATAATCTTTAAATTTTGTCTGTGTCCTAGGTCAGTCATTTTTTCAATGAGATATTTCATATTTTCTGCTATGTTTTCATTTCTTTAGTTTTGTTTTACAATTTCTTGATTTTTCATAAACTCATTAGCGTCTATCTGCCCACTGTAACCTTTACAGAATTATATTCTTCAGTGAGCTTTTGGACCTCCTTTTCCATCTGGCCAATTCTGCTTCTTAGGGTATTCTTCTTTTCATTGGCTTTTTGTATCTCTTTTGTCATTTGGATTAGTCTGTTTTTTTAAGAGTGTTATTTTCTTCAGAAATTTTTGGGTCTTCTTCAGCAAGCAGTTGACTGATTTTTCATGGTTTTCTTACATTTCTCTCATTGCTCTACCCAATTGTTCCTCTACTTCTCTTATTTGATTTTCAAAATCTCTTTTGAGTTCTTCCATGACCTGAGATCAATTTTTAGTATTCTTGGTGGCTTTGGATGGAGGAGCTTTGACTTTGTTGTCTTCTGTTTGCATATTTTGGCCTTTTTGTCACCAAAGTAAGCTTCCATAGTCTGATTCTAATTCACTTTTTGCTCATTTTCCCAGGCATTTACTTGATTTTTGAGCTCTTTGTCATGGTAGATATCTGCTTTCAGTGGGGGTGGGGTGTATACTGTCAGTCACTCAATTTCAATTTCCCCCCAATCTGTGGGTCTAGAGCTCCAAAACAGTCACTGCTGTCCCTGCTGCTGCTGTGACCACTGTTGGGTTCCTCCATTCCCTTCCCCTTCCAGTGCCCTAGGGCTGTGGCTGGACCATTCCACTCTCCCACACTGGTTCCACAGGCTTTTTCCACTCTCTTTCTAATTTGTCCTTACCGTTTTGGAGTAGTAAAGACCAGAAACCACCAGAGATGCCAGTGATTCAGCCCCCAAGACCTGCTCAGGTCCCATGTGTGCCTGCACAAACCTAACTGGACTACACTCTCCTTCTAGCCTGGTGCAATGGACACTTTCTGTCAACCTTCCAGACAGTCTTTGGCTGGAGATGTGCTTCACTCCATCATTTTGTGGGCTCTGAAGCTACAGAATATGTTTAGAGCTTTTTTTTTTTAAAGATATTTGGCTGGGCTTGGGGACAGTGCTCTAGAAACTGCTTGCTGTTAATCTGCCATCTTGATGCTACCCCATAACCAAGAGTCTTTACTAGCACAGAAATAAAAGCTTCTTTAGCTAGAAACAGTGTATGTATTCCTTGTGTTAATTATTTTAATGTGATTAAAAATCTCCCACACCCATTAATGGACCTGCCCATTATGGGGAATTTGATTAGGGAAGATTTGCAGGAAGACTCACATCTTTTGTTAAGTTTCTAATTAAGGTGTATCTCTATAAAGGTAGAGGAAATAGATTGACCTGTGACAATCGCTGTTGGGGGGGTGGGGGTTCTTTCTCTTGGTCAATTCTGACAATATTCTTACTAGAGGACTCACTAAAAGGCTCATTCTTCACCTGGAAGATGATCATCTCTCTGAAAGCCAGTGTGGCTTAAGAAAGCCAAAGAACAGATAATATGGTATTTGCTGCCCTACAGCTGCAGGAGAAACGCCAGGAGCAGAACAGAGGTCTGAATTCACTGCTTGTAGATCTGACCAATGTCTTTGACACTGTTAGTCATGAGGTCAAAATTTGGTTGCCCAGAGAAGTTCATCTATATTGTACCTCAATTTCATGACAACATGCTTGACTAGGTTCTGCATAGAGGAAAATGCTCCCATGCCTTCCCTGTCATCAATGGAGTGAAACAGGGCTGTGTGCTTGCTCCCATGTTTTTTAGCATGATGTTTTCAGTTACATTGTCAAATGCTTTTAATGACGATGAACATGGCATCAAGGTCAGTTACTATACTGTTGGTAAATTCTTCAATTTGAAAAGGCTACAAGCCAAGACCAAAGTGGTGAGAGTATTGGCACATGATTTTCTGTTTGCAGATGATTGTGCACTCAATGTAGCCTCTGAAACTGAGACACAACAAAGTATGAATCAATTCACTGCTGGCTGTGCTAATTTTGGTCTAACAATTAACACCAAGAAACACAGTTGCCCCATCAATCAACAGCACAGTATCCATACGTGGAACTATCAGTTACAACAAATAGAGAAATTTTGAATGCTGTCATTCCATGGATATACACATTGATAATGAGGTTGGTACACACATTACCAGAGCAAGCTCAGTGCTGGGAAGCTCCAAAGAAAATTATGGGAAGGAAGAAATATTAGACTGACTACCAAACTCAAAGTCTACAGAGCCATTGTGCTGTCCTCATGGTTGTATGCCTGGGAAACATGGACAATCTACCAGTGCCATGCCAGGAAACTGAATTGCTTCCATTTGAACTGTCTTAGGAAGAATCTAAAGATCACTTGGCAGGGTAAGTGACCAGATACTGAGGTCCTTACATGAACTGAACTGCGAAGCATTCAAACTGTGCTGCAGAGAGCACAATTCTGATGGGCTGGCCACATTGTTCAAATGCAAAACATACACTTCCAAAAAGATCATTTTATGGAGAACTCATCCATGGAGCAGGTGATCACTTGGGTGTGAGATGAGACAAGTACACTCTCAAGGTCTCTCTCAAGAAGTTTGGAATTGATTGTGTGACATGGGAGACACTGGCACAGGTCCACTCAGCATGGCATGCCCATATCAGAAAAGGTGCTATGCTCTATGAACAAAGCAAAATTGAAATAGTTCAAAGAAAACATAGGATGAGCAAATTTAAAGTACCCACCCCAAATGTTCACACAGACTATCTGTGCCCAATCTGTGGTAGAGCATTCCAAGTTGGTATTGGTCTGATCAGACACAGTCAGAAACATTGAAACTTGACTTTATCATAGTGATGTCATTTTAGTCTTCTTTGAGGACAAAGAACAACAACCAAAACCAACCAACTATGGTCCCACAGTTGGATGTGTTTGTTGATCTATGATGTATGTATTGCTTATGGAAGTATTTGGAAGTATTCCTGTTCATTTTGATTTGATTTCTGTGTTTTCTCTGAAGTTCAGAGTGCTAACTCTTTCCCCTGAACTAAGTGAATTACATGTGCTTGATTAACAATGATTGTTGACCCTTCAAAATTTGTCCTTCCTTTTAGAAAAGCACATCAAAAAACCTATGATAGCAGACCCCGCTGTGTATTTCAGGGTGCTTACTGTTATAAAGCTTTGGATGTAGGAGTATTGACTACGTTGTCTACTTCTGAATGTGTGTGTTTGATCTTCCTTGTAACCATAGCAAATTTCAACAGGGCGTTTTTCTTTGTTTCTTCATTTTCCCAATGTATTAGTTGACTTGTAACTCTTTGCAAAAATCCCTCCCAAGATCTCCTGGTTTGCTGTGGCCAGGGCTGTGCTGACACAGTTTGTCGTGAACTGTGCTCCACTCTCAGCCAGGTGTGACTGACCTTTCCTGATGATCTTCTAAGTTGTTTATGGCATCTGTACACTGAGAGGTCTGGAAACAGCCAGTGCTGTTAGTGATTTAGCCATGCAGAGGCCAGCTCATAGTTTGTTGGGGCCAAGTCTGTGCTGGCGCAAGGTGCACTGGGCTGTGCTTCTCCCTCAGCCTGGTGCAACAGACATTTCCTGCCAACCTTCCAAGTTGTCTTGGGTTGGAGATTTGTTTCATTCCATCTTGCTGTGGATTCTACTGCTTTTGAATTTTTTAGAGTAATTTTTAAAGGTGCTTGAGGGAGAGCTCTGGCAAGTCCCTTCCTTTACTCTGACATCTTGGCTCCACCTATAACCATATCACTTTTTTAAATGATGTTAAACACTGGGGAAAGGGTAAGCAGTTGTATACAGAAAGCTGATGGATCTCTACTGGGAAGACAAAGGAGGAAGAAAACTTAGCATTGTCTTTCCAACTGTTAGACCTGGAATAAACGAAGTTTAGAAATCTATGAAAGTATCACCATAGTTTTTCTTTCTTCTCTGTCTTCCTTTCCCCTATTATTTTTCTAAACATATTTCCTTCTGTTTCCATAATTTACAATGTTTTATGAAGCAAACACATGAAAGGATTAGGATTAGAAGTGGTTAATTGCCAGAAATGATTTGTCATGTTTGTTCTTCATTTTTAAAACTTTATTAAATTTATTTGTTTTTAGTTTTCAACATTCACTTTCACAAGATTTTGAATTTCAAATTTTCTCCCTGTCTCTCCCCTCAGGCCACCCCAGAACAGCATGCATTCATATTACCCTTCTTCCAATATACCCTCCATTTTATCACCCACCCCTTCTTTCATGCCCTTCCCTTCTATTTTCCTGTAGAGAAAGATAGATTTCTATACCCCTTGCCCATATATATACATATATATATATAAAATATAATTTCCCAGTTGCATGTAAAAACAATTTTTAACATTCATTTTTAAAGCTTTGGTTTCCACATTCTCTCCCTTCTTTCCACCCCACACACCCTTATTCACAAAGCAAGCAATTCAGTGTAAATTAAGCAGGTGTTGTCTTGCAAAACACTTCTATAACACCCATGCTGAAAAAGACTATATTTTCCTGTATCCTGTCCTACCCTCCAGTTATTTCATTCTCTCCTTTGACCTGTCTCTCCACAAAAACCTTTTGCCTTTAACTACCTGTTTTCCCAATCTACTGTCTTTCCATGATCTCCCCTCTCATGCCTTTCTCCACTGTTTCCCTTTCCTTCCCTTCCCTTTCCTTCCCTTCCCTTTCCTTCCCTTACCCTCTTTTCAGAAATCAGTGGATTCTATTTCTATTTTACCCTCTGATTGTGGAATATCAGTCAGTTTTCCTTGATAATTTCTTGAAAGATGATGCTTAGGCTCTCTTTTGATCATGCCTTTTAGGTGGTCCCATAATTTTTAAATTGTCTCTCTTGGATCTATTTTCCAGGTCAGTGGTTTTTTTTAATGACATATTTCACATTATTTTCTATCTTTTCATTCTTTTGGTTCTGTTTTATAATTTCTTGATGTCTTATAAAGTCATTAGCTTACATTTGATCTATTATAATTTTTAAGAAATTATTTTCTTCAGTGAACTTTTGGACCTCCTTTTCCATTTTGCCCATTCAGCTTTTTAAAGCATTTTTTTTCTCACTGGATTTTTTGTACCTCTTTTTCCATTTGGGTTAGTCTAATTTTAAAGTTGTTATTGTCTTTTGAATTTTTTTGGGGGGGTCTCCTTATCAAGCTGTTGATTCATTTTTCATGATTTTCTTGCATCACTCTCATTTATCTTCCCAATTTTTCCTCTACTTTTCTCCCTGTTTCTCAAAATCCTTTGTGACCTCTTCCATGGCATGAGACCTATTCATATTTTTCTTGGAGGCCTTGGATGCAGGAGTTTTGACTGTTGTCTTCTTCTGGTTGTATGTTTTGATCTTCCTTATCAACAAGGATGTAAATATATACATTTTCATCAAGAAAGTAAGATTCTGTAGTCTGATTTTTTTTTCAATTTGCTCATTTCCTCAGTCAATTGTTTGACTTTGCATTCTTTGTTAAGTGCAGGGTGTACTCCCCCAAGCTTCATATGTTTTGTGCAGCTGTTTTCAGAGATATTTGTAGGGACTGGTAAATTTTCAGTTCTTCCAAAGTGGTATGATGCAAGGAGAAGTGTTTACTTCTCTCATGGTCTGTGCTCTGGTCTGTGAGTAACCACTAGTACTCTTTTCCACCTTGGAACTGTGAGTAATATTCCCTCTCCACTGCTGCTACAAGCTACTCCATGCCAGAACTTTTCCTCACCCTAGGATTGCCACCCAACACTGAGACCAGATCAGCTGCTCAATTCCCCCACCTTCTGTAGGCCAAGAGCTCCAGAAGCAGCCACCACTGTAGCAGTTGCTACCACTGCCCTGAAACTGGGGCTAGGGCTGGGGCTAGAGTCAGACCATGTTTCTCTCTCAATTAGGTGAGAAACTTTTCCCACTGGCCTCCAAAGTTGTCTTTGGTGTTTGTGATTTGAGAAGGTTGGAAACCACTGCCGCTGCCAGTGATTCACTTCCCTAGAGGCTACTTATGCCCTATTTGTGCTAGCATGGCTCACACCGGACTGTGCTCTGCTCCCAGTTCAGTGTGATAGACACTTCTGGTCTGCCTTCCAGATTGTTTTGGGATGGAAATTTGCTTCATTCTGTCATTTTGTGGCTTCTACTGGTCTAGAATTTATTGAGAATCATTTTCTACTAGTCTTTAAGGGGGTCTACTAGTCTTTTAAGAGCTCAAACACTTTTGGCTTCATCTCCTTCCTTCATTTTTGAAGGGGACCATGATATCAGGGAAATAATAACATGACTTGCAGTTGACTCTGAGTTGACTGAGGGAGGGCTGTGAAAGGTCATCAGCCCCCTTTCTCCTCCAGAGCCATCTGGGTTGAGTTTGGAAATGAGTAAACCACACCAACACCATGTTGTAACTAAATGCTTGATCTAATTCAGTTGCCTTTCAATGCAATTATGGATCTAGTCTAATCCAAATTTCTTCCTGTCAGAAAACTTTTTTCAACTGTGAGAATTGCATGGTTGGGAAATAGGACCACCTCTTACCACTGTTGAGAGACCCTTAACTAAGGATCTAGGTTATGCTGACCAGAAACTCAGTCAGATTCAAAAATTGAGTCAAGGAATTTTCTCACAGTTGCATATCTAAAGCAACCCAAATGTATTTTCTGAAAAATGGCCCTATACTGGCCAATTAGTTACTGTTTTCATGCTCCTTTGATTATATATAGACACTTACTGGGAATGGGACATCTCTTTTTTTCTGAATTCAATCAACTCTACCTGTTTATTCTGCTTCTCTTGACTTGGAAATTCCCTAATCCCTCATCCAATTAGAAATTAGATTATCTGGTGTTGCATTTTTTTCCTTTAATTAACTGGCCTTATTTGACTAATTATATTTAATGTATAAAAGTCTATCTTCCCACATATTTAGCATCCAGGCCTAAGTTGAGAGGATCTAATCCTGGTTTGTTGGGCAATTGGTATACATTGTTTAATAAACTGATATACTATATCAGTAAGCACCCCAACATATGCAGGGGAGTCTGCTATCACAGGTTCTTCGTAGATGTGCATTCATAAAAGGAAAGCAACTTTCAAGGGGTTAACAATCACTTTAATCAAGCACATGTATCATTCCTTTAACCAAGTACACATATCATTCAGTTAGTTCAGGGGAATCAGCACCCTGAATGTCAGAGAAAATGCAGAGACATCAAAAGATAAACAGACATGGCTTCCTCTGCCTGAATTCAACAGACAGTTGGACCCCAACTGTCTGACCATAGTTACTGTAGAGGGAATCACTGATGTCTTGGTTTTCAAAACAGGGGAGGTCCTTAAAGTGGCTTCCCAGAGTCCTTATCTGGCCAAACAAACACTTCTAGTCAGTAAGTCCCAAAGTAATCAACAGACATGACTTCCTCTGCCTGACCATAATTCAATGGACAGGTATGACTGTCTGATCTTAGTTACCAGAGAGGGAATCACTGACATCTGGGTTTTCAAAGCTGGGGGGCTCCTTAAAGTAGCTTCTCAGAGTCCTCATTTGGCACTCAAACCTTCTTATAAAAACCAAGCCGTAAAGTAAAAACTCACCCTCAGAGTATTTATACACTTTTTAGGGACAGAAGGCATAACCCTGTGATCCAGTGCCTCTACAGGAAAAACAAAGGTGCTTGAGACCCTCCTAAAAAAATAACTCCCCTAATCAAGTTTCCCGCAATGGGCAGGCCCATCAGTGGGTGGAAAGATCTTCTTTAATTACATCATTCAATCAGAGGCACTTTTAGTAAAACAAAAACAGCATAAGATTCTAATTTGATTGCCATTACATATACTTAGAATATTGAACCTTTGTTTTCAATTTAATTCTTTTGTAGTTTGGAAATTGAAATGCAGAATTTTAAAACATTTTATATTTAAATAGCATGATTATATTTTATAGGGATGATAACAGCTATAATTTATGTATTTTGTACATATATAAACTCATTTGTTCCTCACACTGAATAATAGTAGATTGTATCATTATCCCCAATTTACAGATGAGGAAACTGAGATTGAGAAATACTAAGCAACATGCCCATGGATAAAAAGCTGGATTTTAACTTAAGTCTTCAAGCCTCCAAGTTGAGTACTCTTCTCTATTTTGCTAACTAGCTGCCTATCAATCTATCTGTCTATCTGTCTGTCTAACCAGCATCTATCCATCATCAATTTATCAACTATATCTGCTTTCTGAGAACCAGGAAATCTAAATGGAAAAGGAAAGTTGGTAACAAGCAGGTTGTATGTATATTTCATGATTAATAAGCTGGCCTAGGGACCCATGAAGGAAAGAAAATGTAAGAGGTCCC
Source organism: Potorous gilbertii (assembly GCA_028658325.1). Classification (NCBI taxonomy): domain Eukaryota; kingdom Metazoa; phylum Chordata; class Mammalia; order Diprotodontia; family Potoroidae; genus Potorous; species Potorous gilbertii. The sequence continues at coordinate 35,613 of JAQQSK010000112.1, forward strand.
TTAGCTCTGTAGTCCTTTTCTATTTTTACAGTGATGTTGACAGAATGGAGGTCAACAGGATATAGGGTGCTAAGAATCACATCAGCTATAACAGCTGTAAAAATTAATAGTTGATACTCTAGACATATGTCCATGTTGAATAATCAACAAATAGGTATACATATTATTTTGGAAACTGAATTGTATCAATCTTGTATCCTTACTATAAATAAAATTAGAAAATGAAGGAGCAACTAAAAAAGTGATGACTCACCTGTTCTGTTCAGAAAAACAAATAAAGGACTTGTTATAATTAGTTTTATTTTGTGTGCTCAAGACAAAAAGGATTATCATTTAATCTGGTATTCAATCATCTTGTTCTTCATTGTTCAAATAAATATTGGCAAAATATGTTGAAAATAAAGCATATGAAATGATATTACGTTGATTATAAAATGGCAAGAAGCTTTGAAGGGATAAATTAGTTTCAAGCAATCTTAGTGAAAGATTCAAATAAGGAAAATCATCCTAATGACATTTAAATACAAAGCTGAAAGGAGGAAAAAAAGGCAGGTTAAAAAATGTAAAATTTCTGTAAAGATGTTTTAATATAATAATTGGAACTACCGTATTTGGAGTCACCACATTTCACAAGAAGAGTATAGCGTACACATCTGAACTTCAACATCATCATGCTTCTTTTGCTGTCTGACAAATTTTAAATGGCACTAAACAAAATAAAAAAAAACAGCTGGACTAGATTAAATAGATATAAAGGAGGCCTATGCTTTGATTAATAAAATTTTAAGAGCATTTAAGGATTAAATTTTATGTGACCTTTAAGAAGTGATACAAAAGGCACAGGGAAAAATCTTAGACCTCATTTTTACCAAAATAAGGTGATCAAGAAAATTTCAGTAATTGATGACGTATGTGCTTATTTTCCTATATATACAAATTTTCAAAAAAATTTTATGAGGAGAATCCACACAACCACCAAGAGAATCCTTCATGAAGATATTAGAAAGTAGTAGGTGGGCTATTGTAAGTGATATTCCACAGTAGATAAGAGCTTTAAATCACTCGATTGTCTGAAAGATAATTCTTGTGTAGAGAGCACAAGAGCTTACTGTACTTACTGCTTGTCAGCTTTAAATTGGTAGAGCATAATGTTACTTTAAAAGCTCTTCTCCAATGAGATATCACATATATATATATATATATATATATATATATATATACGTATATATGTATACATATATATATATATGTCAAAATCATGCAAGCTTCCTTGAAAGATGAAATATTTCAGTTCATTCGAAGACGCTCTGATTATGGACAGTAAATAAATCTTGAATAAGAAAGATGTTTTTTGTTTGCTTCTGCAATTTAAGATGTTCAGCTCAGATTCCAAATAAAAGGGTTGTTTTTTTTTTTTTTATAGAATGATGAGGTACTCTGTATATTCTTTTTTTTGCAGGTGATAAGCTACTGATTGTATCAAGATCCAGAATATGGAACTGCATCTAAACTGAGATTCAGTATGTGTGTGTGGGAGGAAATGGTCAAAATTGGTCATGCGGTATGTGCATATATATATATGTGTGTGTGCGTATATGTGCATATATATGCATATATGTGTGTGCATACAGACACATACATACATACACAATTCACATATGCTTTCTGCATGTATATATAATATAGAATTCATACATAGATACACAGAATCTTGGACAGATGTCTCAAAAGTATAGTGAATGAGATATGATGAACACAAGGAGAATGGATTGGAATTCTTTTCAAAAATTATATGATTCTTTTATTCATGTAAATCTTTCCCTGAAATAAAGAAAGTTCCATTTTTTTAGACATTATTTTTGATTCAGTGATATTATTTGGCCCTAAGTTATGGAAATCATTTAGCTTTTCTAGATTTGAAATTGCTTGTCACCTAATGGGTAAAGGAGAGATACATGGCAGACATGAACTAGCTATATAACAAATAATGAGAAATGTTATAAAAATTTCATCAGATAAATCTGCAACTGGAAAAAAGGTAGATGAAGTGTTCATTTGGCAAGAGTAGGAGCAATAGATGGACAGTAGGACTAATCTATTAGTACAATAAAAATGTCATGAGAGTATGATGGTTTCTAATCTCTTTACCAATAATAAATTTGCTAATTATTCTGTGGTAGATTTGAGTGAAGATATTGAGAATAAAGACAAGTTAGTCAGAACTGGCAGCCAGAGAGGACTTGTGATTTCCATCATTGAAAGGTATACTCAACTCAATGAGATCACAGATCCGTTGGTGTATTATAGTATGATTGAAATTGTTTATTTTATCTTTTACATTGAATGTAATATATAGCCTGTCAATTTTTTCATTTGGTTAGGGATTTCCTCCCTACTCATAACTCTCAGTGTGTGACCTATTTTTCTCACTTCTTTTCAATGGTGTTCTTATTTATATTTAAGTGATTTATCTATTTGAAATATTTGATGAAATAAGTATTATAAAGATACTTTTTTTGTGAATTTACTTTGCAATTTTCTACTTATTCTTATTAAAACATTTTTCCTATTAATTTATGACCTGAGATTTATCAATTAACTGTTACACCTTCCTTTCACTGTCTTGTTTATTTGGCTTATAATACTGGACTATTAATTTTTTAACATAGCACCAATGTTTTCATAAGTGATACTTGGCAGTAAATCTAAGGTTATAGTAGCTTCAAGCCCTTCTCCTCACTACTTTCATTTTTATTACACTTAATTTAATTCAACATTATTCATTGCATAATATGTGCAAGTTATATGTTTTGATATTCTTCACATGTTTTTCTTTTGCAGATGAATTCTACACTTATTTAATTCTATAATGCTTCCTTTGGTAATCTGATATTACTAGAATGTTATTTTAAAAAAAGCAACAACCATATTTTTCTAGCCCAGCCATACACAAAAATTCACTATCTTTTTAGCTCTTTTATTTCCATAAAATGTGTTTTATAGCTCTTTCTGATTTCCCTTAATGTTAATGCCTTCTCTCTGTTGATATATTTAATTTGACCTAATTTTATCTTACATACACATAGTTTTATGCATGTTGTCACTTCCATTTGACCATGATCTCCTTTTTAATTTGCTTTCTTTGTATCTCCAGTGGTTAACATAGCATCTATCACATAGTTGGAGCTTAATAAATGCAATGCTCATTGATTGATTGACTTTAACATCAGCATCTGTGGCTTGCTGAAGCAATTGCAAGATTTAAATGTAGTGACTTTCACTTCCAGTTTCACTCAGTAAATGCACTTTTATCTATATGTAGATAAGTACATTTTCAGTTCATTTGAAATTGGAAAGGAGATTAAAATTCTATAGAAATAAGGTAAAATGAGCCAAGTGAATTATGAACTTTAATAGCATTAAATCATACTATTTGACATATAATACCTATATGACCATGGACATATGGCTTCTTAGTGCCTGAGGCAACCCTCTAAAACTACAAGTCGTAATTCAGTGTAAGATCTCCATTAGTGGACAGAGCTTTTACAAGTGGTGATAGATGAATTATTGAAATCCTAAATCTAATTTTGCATCCACCCCAGTCACCATACCTAAACAAGCATAAATAAATAACTAGAAGCTAAGAGAGGCAGAAAAGAATTAGGTCATCCAAGTACATGTATTTGAAGAGCAAAAGAGAAGCAAGTGATGAAATCACAGGTCTGGACTCCTCATCCTCGGGCCAGCAATCAACCACAAACAATTTTTTTAAACACACCCTTAGTTAAATAGAAAACTGATCCAAGAAAGGAAAGGCTTAGAGTCGAATGGAGGAGACATGGAAGATTCCATCATTGCATATTCAAAGGATCTAAGAAGAAACTGAAGAACTATGTCACATTTGAAGTTACTTGAGTTAAGTAATAGATTAGGACCTGGATAGCCTCCTTTAGAGCTAATACAGATGATCCTGTGAGTATAAGATATATATATATATATATATATATATATATATACACACACACACACACACACACATATATACACACATACACACACACACACACACACACACACACACACACACACACACATATATATATATATATATATGTTTTCTTTGTAGGAGGCAAGTGATTCAGATATCTCTCAGAATCCTATTTTGTAGGTCATTTGGGTATTTTTTTAAAATCACCTCTCTAAGCAACAAGCAGCAGGCCCCATGTAAGTTTCTTTTTTAAAAAAAATTAAATTATTTTATTTGTTTTCAGCATTTGCCAATCATTTCCATATATCCTAGACTTTGTTCCTCTCCCTTCCCCTCATTCACCCCTCCCTCCTAACTCCCTCCATGATACAGTGTACAATCTTACATAGATTCTACATGTACATTCCTATTAAATACATGCAGCATAGAATAATTAAAATGAATGGGAGAAACCGTAAAACAAAACAAACCATAATACGAAAGAAAATGATCAGTTTCTATCTGCAATCTAATTCCATAGTTCTTTCTCTGGATATGGAAGGCATTTTGCCTCAAGAGTTCATTGGAAATTTTTTAAGTCTGTGGATTTCAATGAAGTACTAAGTCTACAAGAAAAATTCCTCAAACACTGTGGTTGTTGCTATGTACATAGTTCTTCTAGTTCTGCTCAGCATTAGTTCATATAAGCCTTTCCAGGCTTCTCTGAAGTCTTCTTGTTCATTGCTTCTCATAGCACAACAGTATTCCATTACACTCATATACCACAAATTGTTCATCAGTTCCCCAATTGATGGGCATCCACTTGATATCCAGTTTTTGGCCAATACAAAAAGAGCTGCTATAAATATTTTTGTACATGTGGGATCCTTTCCCATTTCTATTATTTCTTTGGAATAGAGTCCCAGAAGTGATATTACTGGATCAAAGGGTATGGACATTTTTGTAGCCCTATGGGCATCATTCCAAATTACTCTCCAGAATGGTTGGATCAACTCACAGCTCCACCAACAATAAATTGGTGTCCAACTCTCCCACATCTTCTCCAACATTTAACATTTTCCTCTTCTGTCATGTTAGCCAATCTGATAGGTGTGATGTGATACCTCAGAGTTGCTTTGATTTGAATTTCTCTAATTTTAGATTTAGAGACTTAGTTCAATAGTTTTCTTAATTTCAGTTTTATTAATCTCTCCTTTGGTTTTCATTATTTCTAATTTGGTATTTACTTGGGGATTTTCAATTTGTTCTTTTTTGAGCTTTTTCAGCTGCATGCCCAATTCATTGATCTCTTCTTTCTCTATTTTATTCATGTAGGCATTCATAGATATAAAATTTTCCCTAAGAACTGCTTTTGCAATATTCCATAACATTTGGTAGGTTGTCTCACTGTTGTCATTCTCTTGAATGAAGTCATTGATTGTTTCTAAAATTTGTTGTTGAAGCCACTCATTCTTTAGGATTAGATTATTTATTTTCCAATTACTTTTTGGTTTATATTTTCATGCCCTTTGATTACATATAATTTTTATTACATTATGATCTGAGAAGGATGAATTGACTATCTCTGCCTTTCTGCACTAGATTGTGAGATTTTATGGTCTAGTACATCGTTAATTTTTGTTTATGTGCCATGTACTGCTGAGAAAAAGGTATATTCCTTTCTATCCCTATGCAATTTTCTCCAGAAATTTATCATATCAACATTATCCAGAGACTTATTCACCTCCTTAAGTTTTTTCTTGTTCATTTTGAGGTCATATTTATCAAGGTCATAGAGGGGGAGGTTGAGGTCTCCTACTAGTATAGTTTTGCTATCTATTTCTTCCCGTAACTCCCTTAACTTCTCCTCTAAGAATTTGGATGCTATACCACTTGGTGTATATATGTTTAGTAATAAAATTTCTGTGTTGTCTATGGTGCCTTTTAGCAGGATATAATTTCCTTCCTTATCTCTTTTGATTAGATCCATTTCTGCATTTGCTTTGTCTGAGATTAGGATTGCTACCCCTCCTTTTTTTAAATCATCTGAAGCACAATATATTCTGCTCCAACCTTTCACCTTTATATTGTGTGTATGCCCCCATTTAAAATGTGTTTCTTGTTAACAACATATTGTTTGGATTATGGTTTTTAATTCATTCTGCTATCCATCCCCATTTTCTGGGAGAGTTCATCTTATTCACATTCACAGCTATAATTACTATCTGTGTCTTTCCGTCTATCTTCTTTCCCCTGTACCTCTCTTTATGCTTTTAGTTTTCCCTTCTCCTTCCCCCTCACAACAGAGTTTTAATTTTGACCACCTCCTCAATCAGTCTTCCCTCTCTTCTGTCAGCCCAACTCCCTCTTAATACCCTTTTCCCTTATTACTTCTTCCCTCCCTTTCAGCCTCCAATCCCTTTTCTTTTCCTTTCCCCTCCTATTGCTTATAGAGTTAGTTGTATTTCTATACTTAACTGAGTTTGTTATTCTCTCCTTGAAACAAATCAGATGAGAGTAACTCTCAAACAATGCTCATCTCCCTCCCTTCTTTTTCTCTACTGTAATATACTTTGTGCCTCCTCCTGTGATGTAATTTACTTTTTTCTGACTCCTCCTTTTCACATCTCCCATTACAATCCCTTTGATCTCTTAAATCACATTTTTATAATAACATCATATACTGTATACCACTCCCTCTATCAACATATATACCTTCTGTATATCATAATAAATATGCAATTCTTAAGATTAACAAGTATCATCTTCCCTTATAGGGATGTAAACAGTTTTCTCATATTGTACCTTTTTATGCCTCTCAAGACCTGCATTTGAAGATTTAATTTTCTGTTGAGTTCTGGCCTTTTCATTAAGAAGGTCTGGAAATCCCTTATTTCACTGAATGTCCATCTCTTTACATTCAATATTATACTCAGATTTGTAGGGTAATTAATCCTTGGTTGTAGACCCAGCTCCTTTGTCTTATAGAATATTGTATTCCAATTCCTTCAATCTTTTAGTGTAAAAGTTACAAAGTCCTGTGTGATACTGACTGTAGCTCCTCCATATTAGAATTATTTCTTTCTGACTGCCTGCAGTAATTTCTCTTTCACTTGAGAGTTCTGGAATTTGACAACAATATTTCTTGGTGTTTTTAGTTTGGGGTCCCTTTCAGGAGGTGAATGGTAGATTCTTCTGATAATTATTTTGCTTTTTGGATCTAGGATTTCTGGGCAATTTTCCTTGATGATTTCTTGGATGATATTGTCCAGGCTCTTTTTTTTCATCATGATGGTATACCAATGATCCTAAGATTTTTCTCTGCTGGATCTTTTTTCCAGGTCAGTTGTTTTACCAAGTAGATATTTTACATTTTCTTCTATCTCTTCATTCTTTAGATTCTGTTTGACTGATTCTTGATGCTCATAAGGTCATTAACTTCTAATTGCCCAATTCTAGTTTTTATCATATTGTTTTCTTCAGTTAACCTTTGCATCTCCTTTTCCATCTGTCTAATTTTTCCTTTTAAGAAGTTATTTTATCCAGTTAAATTTTGCACTTCCAGGGTGGAGTCAAGATGGTAGAGTAGAAAGATGCATGTACTCTAGCTCTTCCCTCACAGCCCATAAAATATCTGTAAAGAAAGACTCTCAACAAATTCTAGAGCAGCTAATGTCACAGAACAACAGAGGAGAGGAGACTTCCTATCCAGGGTAACCTGGAAAGCCAACGGCAAAGGTCTGTTGCACCAGACATAGAATGGAGCCAACTCAGCCTTGACTGTGCAGTGCAGGGAGGAGGACTGGAGCAGACCTGAGGGGCAGAATCCCCAGTAGCAGCAGTGGCAGCTCACAGATCTCTCAACCCACAGTCGTCAAAGGTCAGGGAGAGGGCTTTATCAGCTGGCTGAGAAGGGAATAGGGTCTCCCCCCTCCCCATAGTTCTGGACCCAGGCAGTGGTGGCCAAGGCTTCAGTATGCAGAGGCAGCTTCCACTAGAGGCAGCAGCCAACACCCATTGTTAGAGCCCTCATTGTAAAGACCCAGGGGGAACTGAGCAGCTGATCTGAAGCTCATCCGTGAGTGGTGGCTCTGCCACTATCTAAAACCCCTGAGGGAATTGTGAAGCTGATCACCTCAGTCCTGAGTGCTGGCATGAAACAACTGGAGGTGAGGAGAGGGAATTCTACTGCTTGCAGATTATGGATACAGAAGTTTCTGGTTGCTCCCAGATCAGTATGCAGGCTTGACTTTTGCCACCTTGGAGGAACTAACATCTTACAGAGTATACTGTACTTTTCAGAAAGAACCCAGAAGTCAAGCAACAATTTGGGAAAATGACCAAAAAATGGAGAAAAAAATAAGACTATAGAAGGTTACTTTCTTAGTGAACAGGTATCATCTCTCATCCTTTTGTTTGAGGAAGAACAATACTTACCACCATGAAAACACATAAAAGTCAAAGCTTCTGTATCCCAAACATGGAAAATAAGTATTCAGTGGTCTCAGGTCATGGAAGAGCTCAAAAAGGATTTGGAAAATCAAGTAATAGAGGCAAAGGAAATACTGGGAAGAGAAATGAGAAAGATGCAAGAAAATCATGAAAAGTGAGTCAACAACTTGCTAAAGGAGACCCAAGAAATGCTGAAGAAAATAACACCTTTAAAAATAGGCCAACTCAATTGGCAAAAGAGGCTCAAAAAACCAATGAGAAGAAGAATACTTTAAAAAGTAGAATTAGCCAAATGGAAAAGGAGGTTCAAAAGCTCACTGAAGGAAATAGTTCTTTAAAAATTAGAATGAAATAGATGGAAGCAAATGACTTTATAAGAAACCAAGAAATGACAAAATAAAATACAAAAAGAATGAAAAAAATGGAAGATAATGTGAAATACCTCATTGGAAAAACAACTGATCAGGAAAATTGATCCAGGAGAGACAATTTAACAATTATGGGACTACCTGAAAGCCTTGTTAAAGAAAAAAAGAGCTTAGACATCATCTTTCATGAAATTATCAAGGAAAAATGCCCTGATATTCTAGAAGCAGAGGAGAAAGTAGATATTGAAAGAGTCCACTGAGCACCTCCTGAAAGAGACCCAATAAGAGAAACTCCTAGAAACACTGTAGCCAAATTACAGAGTTACCAGATCAAGGAGAAAATATTGTAAGTAACTAGAAAGAAACAATTTGGTGGTGGAGCCAAGATGGTGGAGTAGAAAGACACACATATGCTAGCTCCGAACCCACAGCCCATGGATTTCCTCTAAAAAGAACTCCCAACAAATTCTGGAAGAGTGGAAGTCACACAGCAACACGGTGAAGGAGATTTCCATTCCAGAGAGCCCTGAAAAACTGATCCCAAAGGTCCATTGCACACGTGACGGGAGCAGAGCCCTGCCCTGCCACAGCCACACGGCACCGAGAGGAGTGAGCACATCTGAGCAGGCTTCAGGGACAGAATCTCCAGCAGCCACGAAGGTCCCTCCACCCAAAGGCACACAGGTCAGTGAAAGAGATGTATGAACAGGCTGAGAGGGGAGCAGGGTGTCTCCATGACTGGGGCCCCCTCAGGAGGCAGCAGCAGAAGCAGCAGGCAGCCAGAGGCTCCCAGAGCAGGCAGGGGCTCGGCAGGAGCTCCATTACAAAAGGTCTCTGCAGAAACCCCCTGAGGGAACTGAGCCCAGGAGGTGGTCCTGCCCCCACCTGAGCACCAGAAATTAAGCTCCCATTGAAAAGCAGCTAGGCCTGCTGCTGAAAGCCCTGAGGCTGGGGAGCAGCATTTGAATCTCAGACCCCAAGCACTAGCTGGGCAGACCTAGGTGAGAGTGGAGAGGAATCTCAGAAGTCAAGTAACTGGCTGGGAAAATGCCCAGAAAATGGAAAAAAAATAAAACCATGGAAGGTTATTTTCTTGGGGAACAGATGATTCCGCCATTCCTCTCTGACAAAGAAGAAAACTGCTTATCATCAGGTAAAGACACAAAAGTCAAGGCCTCTGTATCCCAAACATCTGAAATAGATATCCAATGGGCTCAGGCCTTGGAAGAGCTCAAAAAGGATTTTGAAAATCAGGTTATACAGGTGGAGGAAAAACTGGAAAAAGACATGAGAGAGATGCAAGAAAAGCATGAACAATGGGTCAATACCTTAATAAAGGAGACCTAAAAAATGCTGAAGAAAATAACACCGTGAAAAATAGGCTAACTCAATTGGAAAAAGAGGTTCAAAAAGCCAATGAGAAGAAGAATGCTTTCAAAAGCAGAATTAGCCAAGTGGAAAAAGAAGTGCAAAACTCACTGAAGAAAATAGTTCTCTCAAAATTAGAATGGAACAGATGGAGGCTAATGACTTTCTGAGAAACCAAGAAATCACAAAACAAAACCAAAAGAATGACAAAATGGAAGAGAATGTG
>JAQQSK010000113.1:0-45678 GCA_028658325.1 Potorous gilbertii
AGAATATAAGTTCCTTGAGGGCAGGTATTGCTTTGGCTTTTGCAAAAGCACCGCAGTGCTTGACACACAGGACTTAATGAATACTTTTTCATGACTTCATTCATTGAAGCTCAGTAGTCACAGAACTGGCAAATGTCAAAAACAGGAATCCAGATTCAGTTTCTCCTCAGCCCAGGTCCAGTATTCTTTCCTCTGTTCCCTCCTGCTTCTCATAAGAAAAAAAAACCAGGTGACATGTACATTGTGATCCCAAATTTTCTAAGTGTTTTCCATTGGTGTGAGCATCACAACTCACTCCCCAAGTGGCCCGCAGCCTAGTGTGTTCTCCTAACCTGTCTAGCTTGACATTCTCATTCCTCCAAATCCATCCCACAGACAGTCACCAGCAGAGCTGGCCCAGTATGCTGGCAGGCAGTTAGGTTGGTCTAATGAGCTCTAGATGTTAGACAAGCCAACCTGAAGGCCCCCACACATAGCGGGATTCCTAAGTGGCCAGAAGGAGCAAGCATGTGCGTTCTGGGTGGGAGTCCTTCCTTCGCTCCACTTTCCTTCAGTCCTTTCCCTCCTCTGTTCTTCCCTCCTCCAAGCTGAATATCTTTTTCTCTCCTTCCCAATTAGACACATCTGTCACAGTTGTCACCATTCTAGCCTGAAACTCCAAACTGGAATGACAGCAGAATCTCCTTTCCTCCCTCTGCTTCTCCTCACCTTCAAAGTGTAGAATAATTGTTAAAGGCTGATTAAAGTCACTCCAGTCCTTTGATTTCCAACGGAAACTGACTTCAGGGACAGTCCTTGTCCACACCTTGGAATAAACGGGTTTGTTTAATTTTCAGGTTCTTCTTTCTCTACGTCATTTTCCCCTCTCACTTAAAATAAACAAAACAAAACATTATTTTTGAAGGTCCTTCCTAATAAAGGACTTGACATTTAAAGTGTATCCTAGATTCTGGGATACTAGAGGTCCTGGCTAGTTGGATGCAGGAAGGACTGTTTATCCCCTCCCCATAGTGCAAGAGATCAGGCACCTGATTACATCTTTGGGGAAAATAGGGAGCTATTATAACTACACCCTTACTGCATGAGGTGGGTGTGGGTTGGGGATGCTGGAGATAAGACTTTTGAATTCTTTGGTTCTAGGAACTCTCTCTCCCAAAGCAAATAAGCAACTGTTCTGCAAATTAAAGTCTTAGAGAGACTTTCCTGGGGGCACTGATAAGTTAAGAAATTTATCCAAGTTCACAGAGCCAGTTGGGCGAAGTCAAGACTTGAACTAGTGAGTGATATGCTAGAAGCAGCTTCTACAGTCCAGTCCATGTCTGGGAATAAATGGGCTTGCTTAATTGTCAGGTCCTTCTTTCTCTCCTTCACTTTCCCCTCCCATTTAAAAAAAAATGCATTATTTCTGAAGGTCCTTTTTAACAAAGTTTTTTAGATTGAAAGTGCTTGCTATATTCTGGGATGTTGACAGACTGGAACCAAAGTCAACTTTTCAGTGAGAGCATTTGCACCTCCAAAATTGGCTAACGCTACAAATCTGATCTTGGTTTATCATTTTGTTGATTGTGTAGACTCAAGAGAGTAATGAAGAAAATATTAATAAAGATGATTTTTTTTCTGAAAGTCAGTTGTTAAGCACTTACTAGCACACCTCTATTCCTACTCTGACATCTCCTATATTCTATATTTTTTAAGTCTCTATATTTTTTAAGCTTTTTATTCCATATAGCTTGGAGATTTGGGATGATGAAATCTATTTCTTAAAAAATTGTTGTTAAATGTTTATTAATCTGTATTATGTCCAGAAAATGATAAACAACATTTCAGTCTATAATCACAGTCCATTTCCAATACAGTTTAAGGGTTGAGGTCTGCAGGATAATCTCAGGGCTGTATTTATAGTTTGGGAATCTGTCATTTGGGAATCTGTACAGTGGGTAGAGCTTAAGACCTCAAATCGAGAGGACCTGAGTTCAAATTTGGCCTTAGACATTTACTAGCTGTATGACCCTGGGCAAGTCCCTTAATATTCTTTGCCTCAGTGTCATTATCTACAAAATGAGCTGGAGAATCCATAAACTTGGATGGGAAAATATATATACTTTTATTTTCAATAGCCTTTAACTGAAACTCAGCATTTCCTTCCATTATGAAAATAGGCAACAAACCATTATTCTGAATAGACCATAGACTTTATCAGACCCTCAATGCCATATGACACCAAAAAGATGAAGAATCCCTAATCTGTGGTACCTAGAGACAGAGAGAGTTGGCCTGAACCATCCACAAGTCCAAGGACAGTACTGCAAGCCTAAAAATTTAAGAGTAAGGACAGTAAACCTAGCCCACCTACAATAATAAGAATATAATAAAAATAATCTTATGATTTGCATTTCTACAGATGTTCAAAGTTCATAATATGCTTTATTTATGTCAACACAATGTGATCTTCAAAACAACCCTGTGAGGTAAGCACTGCTATTATCCTCATTTTACAAATGAGGAAACTGAGAGTAAGTGACTTGACCAGGGTCAAACAGCTAAAGTGTGTCTGGGGCAGGATTTCAACTCAGGTCTTCCAGACTCCAGGTCCAACCCTCTATTCACTGTGCCACCTATCTACAGGTTCAAGATTGAGTACAGAGCTATCAGAAGTTCATGATCGAGATCACAAGATTATTTGACCAAGATAATTTAGGGTCTGCAGGAACAGTAGGAGAAATTGTTACCCATGTAGCCCAAGGACATCCATGAATAAAGTCTAAATGATGAGGCTGTGAATGTAACTGTAACATATAATCAACTTCATCTGAGGGAATTCTATTGTTGCCCCACAAGTCTATGCCTCCCAGAAGTCTGTGGACCTGCCAAATACATGAGTCCTCAAGGTTTGCTCAGAGACTTAGGCAAGATTCACAGGAATCTCACTCTAGCCAAGGGACTTTCAGGGCAAAAGAATGAAGGTTATAGTGAGAATCTTTTACAGCATGTCCCATAGGGAGAAACACACACACACACACACACGCACGCACGCATGCACACACACACACACACACACACACGCATGCTCACACAAATTTCCCAATTGAATTATAAGAGATGCCACAAGGCATGAGTGACCAAGCAAACAAATCTCATTCAACTCAGCAACTAGAAATAATAACAGCCTTCTGACTAGAAAACAACTATGTAGCAAAGCAAAGTATTTCTGAAACTTAGGTACGACATCTTGTACTGCCCTGTTTTCTCAAGTAGCTGCAGTCTCTAAGAATCACTAAGGGATTCCCACACTCTTTAAACTCACAATCATACATTCTCTTGCCTTTCATAGGGAGATGAGAAATAAAAAATAAGAAAACAGACTTCTAGGTTAGCTCATGTCCATGGGCTTGAAAACAAGAGAATGAGAAACAGACTCCAATTTAGAAAAGGTTTCTGCCTTTCTATAGGCTGGGTCTGGGGATCAAATGCCTAGGCACAGAGGAATTATGATTCTGTTTTAAATCACTTTTTATAGAGTCTAATTAAGCTTCTTTAATGAAACTGACATAAAGGTACTTAATTGAGAGCTATGAGGTAAAGAAAATTGCTAGTGGCTAGGGGCACTAGCCAAAGGTAGTTGATTGCTAGCACACAAATATCTTTAGACCAAAGGTTTTTTAAGCTGAAGTCTGTGAACTTGTGGGTGTGTATGTATGTGTGTATGTACACACACACATACATACACACACTATATACATATATATACGCACATATACATGTACATGCTTGTGTGGATATATGTGTATATGCTTTCATAAGTATACTTGTAAAATGTCTATTTCATTATAATTCATTTCATTTCTAATCCTATGAATTTTAAAATTTAAAAATGTTATTTTGAGAAGGGATCCCACAGGCTTTACAACATTGCTAAAGGCATCCAAGAGTTTAAAAAAAAATTCAGAATCCCTTCTTTAGACCTTCATCAGACCTGAGTTACTTTACTATCCTAGGCAATGCCAATTTAGAGACAACCTGCTGCCCTGAGGATCATATGAGAAGTCCAATATCCACAGCACCCCCGGTGGCAGTAACAAAAATGGGGAAAAAATAAAGTATCTTCCCTCAAGGATCCTATATTCTACTTCAAGGATCTTTGTTATACCTGATCACCAACAAACAATGATAATCTCTCTGTGCCTTAGCAGATGGTTTGTAAGAGTTATTGTGTATGAAAAACAAACCACAATCTAAGACCAATCCAATGCTGAGTTCCATACTTCCTGGACTGAATGAAAGATATACAGTTCATACTTCTTGGACCATTTCCAGCTACTTAGGACCTGCAGAAGGCTGGTCCTTGAAAACTTTGGGCCACATTCACATCACAATGAGACATCAAGATAGGTAGAGCTTAAGTGGAAGGTCTTATGTATGTTAAGTGCTTAATAAATGGGGTGTATGAAGTGTTAGAGGAGGACTAGTACCTCTGGTGTGAGGGCTTGCCAAGTTCTTTTCAGGGCTGCTCATTTTTGTGTCTACTGGACACTCATTTCTCACCTGTGTATGACATTCAAAAAGTTCGAGAGACATAATTTCTGGGGAATTAGTCAATTGGTTAATGCCAGTACTTTTAATAAAAGGTCAGTGACACTCTTGTGATGCCAAAGACAGTGATGGTGGCAGGTTTGTGGCTTATATGCCCTTGGAAGAGGGATGTTCTTGAGGGTGGCAATCAACTCTGATTGGTTAACAATGAGATAATGAATATTACAATGAGGGACTGGACCTAATCTGATGAACATTGATTATGTCATTTTCTTCTAAGTTACCCTCAGCCTTGGGCAATCTGTTGCAAGACATTACCCTACCCTAGCCTGAGCAGAAAAGGGAGTTCCACCTTAGATTAGAATTCTGATCTAGTGGGGTGCAGTAAGAATACCCAGAAGGAGGAGAATGTTGATCCTATCCATTAATCCTGTCCTTGAGAGACTGGACAAGGAAATAGGACAGGGGACAAAAAGTTTGGGTCTCCTCAATTTTAATAATTGGCTATAAATATAAAAGAGAGATATGTGGCTCTTAGAAGCTGTAGCACACACAGTGGCCACACTGGTAAACTATCTCAGTAGAGGAGCTAAACCAGGTTGAAGGTAACTGACAAACCTCAAATCTGTTAGTGAGTTAAGGGGATGTTTACCCCAACATGTGAAGATTTTCCTCAGTGGAATGAGTGGATGAGAACAATTTATTCCAACAGCCATGATGGCAGCTGAAGTAAGCACTGTGAAGCACTTAGAGCATGATCAGACATTGAAGACATCAAGGTCATCTGCTGCATCCTGGTCCATCACCAGTTGTTCTGACTTTTGTCTTGGACTTTAATGACTCTGGAAGAGAGAGTGAGGCTAACGACTTTGTGTAACTCTCCTTCACTGAAATCCAATTCACATGAGTCAAGACATCATTCTGTGACATCATTGGTCCCCTTCAAAAACAAAGGATGAGCAATGATGAGCTTAATAGTTTTTTGTTGATAAATGAATAAATGAAGAACAGTACAGATTAGACACATTTAAAAGTATCCTCTTATAAAAGCAAGCACCTCAACATACACAGGAGGGCCTGTTATCACGGGTTCTTAGATCTGCTTTTCTAAAAGGAAAGCAACTTTTGAGGGGTCAACAATCACTTTAATCAAGCCCATGTATCATTCACTTAGTTCGGGGGAAAAGTCAGCACCCTGAACTTCAGAGAAAATACAGAGAAATCAAAATCAACAAACAGTGTTTCCAGTTGCCTGACATAAGCAATACAATACATCACAAATCAACAGACAGATACAACTGTCTGACCATACATACATAGTTACCAGAAAGAGAAGCACTAACATCTTTGTTTTCAAAGCTGGGGGCTGCTTAGAAGCTTCCCAGGGTCTCATCTGGCACATGAATCTTCTTCCAAAAACTAAGTCCCAAAGGAAAACCCCATGTCAGAGTCTTTATACACTTTTCAGAGCTAAAGGGCATCACAACCCTTGAGAACTTGTGCCTCATTAACAAAAGATTTGGGGCCTTAAACAAAAAAAAATGCATTATCATTACACCTCTAAAGGCCTTATTGATTATATATCTAAAATTCTTTTTTTTAGATTTTTAAAATAATTTATTTCAATGCCTTGGTCCCTGAGGCTATTTGGAAACTTGGAATCATAAAACCATGGAATTGCAGAACTGGAAGAGAACTTAGAGGTTTTCTAGTCCAAGTCCATCATGTTGCAGATGGAGGAGCCCCGTTGGACTCATTCCCTCTATTCCCATTCTCATTGGCAGGGTGTGTCATCAGAGAGGCAAATGCTACCTCAAATTATAATGATAACCTTGCAGATGACTATTTCTGTGACCATAAAGTATGAGCCCCATTGGTGTGTTCCTCATTAACAATCAACCAATAGACTTCTGTTGAAACTCTTAGGAAAGACATTTTCTCAATGATGTAGCTAAAATAGTCATAAAGCATTTTTCTCAAACTCCCTGCCTATACCCTCCCATAAAAACGTGTGGTCTAAGAAAATGGAAAGCCCATGTATCATTCACTTAGTTCAGGGGAAAAAGTCAGCACCCTGAACTAAGTGAAAGTGGGCACAATTTTAAAATGCAAAAATATTAAAGCACACACATAGGGAACACATGTGGCCAAGATAACTCATAATTATAGAAGAACAGAAACTTGATGTCCTTTTTCTCTCTGGAGAGTTTTCATAAAGTTGCCTCTGGTTGGGTCATTTGTGTCAGTGATGGCTAAGTCACTCACCTTCTAAGCTGAGTTGGTTCCCTACAGAGTATGAAATTTCATTTGGACAGATATCTGAGCTAGGTTTGCTCCTAACAGGGCATGGTGGCTCTGCTGGGTTGGGCTGGGGAGGCTATTTAGCCACTGGCCTGGCTCCTTACAGGACACTGGATGTATGTTGGATGAGTCAATCCATGGGACTCTCCAGGCTTGGTCTTGGATGGGGCAGCTACCTTCTCTACCACCCTCAGGATCAAGCTTCACGAATTATTCTGTTTTCTCAGTTGGGATACTACCGTGTGCTTTTCAGCTGAAGTGCCACCATATTCTTTCAGAAAGGGAATAGTAGGAGTTTCTCTGCTTCTGCTCCCTCAGAGTCTCAGAACTGAAGTCTGTCACTTCTCAGGCAGGTGGGGAATAAGAGAGTTATATCCTCCTCTGTTTGCCAATTATTCCTGTTACAGAGTTGAATTTCCTCAGTGAGAGACCCCACTTTAACTTATGGTGACCGTCTAGTAATATTTCTAAGGTTGCCATCGAATCTTATACAAATGAGTGGTTGGGGACAAGGTATTGATGCTGTCAAATGCTCAGGGTCAAGTGCTGTTTCTCTAAGGACTTTTTTTTTTTATGTGCAGTCAGGATACCCAGAGCCTTAGAAATGCTACCAAGGTATTAAACGCTTCATTTTCACCTGAAAGGGCCCCATCCTTGCTTTTCATTGTCTCTCTACCTCTTTTTGCCCTTTATGACTCTCACCTTTGCTTAAGTCTAAATAAGGAACACCCTTAGTGAAAGGAAAAAGCTATTTCTTCTAGAGGTGTCTCTAGATTGCTTCCAACTTCTTCCCTTTATTCCGCAGAATGACAGTCATTTCTGGCAAGATGAAGGATGTTAGAAATGTTCCAATTTCCCCATTTCTCCCCCCCAAAAAAATGCTACTACCCATCTTCCAGCTTTTTCTGTGATTACTTGCCAAGTATGAGCTCCTTAAAACACTGATATCACCATGGCCTCTGCCAATAGTTCCCTCTCCAGAAACACTGTGCTCTTTTCAAACAATCTTTTTTATTCTCCCAAAGGGAAATGGATTACAAGATACCAGATTTAGAGTTAGAAGAGATTTTAGAGGTCATCTAGCCCATCACCTCTTGTTTTATATAGGAGGAAATTCAAACCTAGGAGCTTAAGTAACTTTCCCAAGGTCACACAAATACAAATAAAAGAGCTAGGATTTAATCCTGTGATCTCTGACTCCAAAGCCAATTCTCCTTCTACTAATATACCCAACTTCTCCTTATGTCAGATGCTGAAAGAATAAACAAAGTTTTCCCAACTATGGGTAAATTAAGTTGTAGCCATAATGGAATCTCCTCCTCACCCCACCCCACAAAAATAGCTCCTTTTCTAACTCCCCCTTTACATTCTATAACCCCACTGCTTGGAATTCTTTATTCTTTTCCTCAATTAAAAAAAAATCTCTACAAATGAAATTAAAAATGAAAACAGAAAGTTAAGAGGCCATTCCAATATCCCCAGGAGCTAACTGGCCAAAGAAAATGAAGAGTTTTCAAAAAAGGAATTAAAATTATAAATGACCACATGAAAACATGCTCCAAATCACTAATATTAAGAAAAAAATGAATATTAAAATAAATCTGAGTTTTCAATTTCACAGTATAAATTGACAAAGATGATGAAAGATGGGAATAATCAATATTGGAGGGCCTCTGGGAAGAAAGCACACTGATGCATTATTGGCAGAACTCTGGACTCCATTATACAATGATGCAAGAGAAGTGATAAATTGTTCATGTTCTTGTGGTACAGTGGAAAGAAAGCAGGATTGAGATTCAAAGAACCTAGGTTCAAAATCCAGTTCTTCCTTTTGGGCAAGTTACACAATTTCTCTGGTTCTCAGTTTTTCTATCTGTAAAATTCCAGCTCTAGATCCACCATTTTATGATCCTTTGACCTTGCAGGCCTACTACTGGTCATATACTCCAAGAAAACCAAAGAGAAAAATGTCCAATATATACCAAACTATTTATCATAGTACTTAGTGAACTGAAAATATAGTTGGTACCCTTACATTGAAGAATTGTTCAGAGAGGAAATCTATGGCTTATCAAATATGCAAGCAAGAAGAATTAGATTGGACATTGGACTAGAAATCACAAACAAACAAGTTCAGATACTCCCTTAGATACCAGTTATGTAACCATAGACAAATTTGTAACTTCTCTGTGCCTCAGATTCCTAATCTGTAACATAAGAGGTTTGGACCTGATGGCCCTTAAGGTACTTTTGAGCTCCAAATCTATGATGCTATGATGAAAATTGTAATGCTGTTAACAACAAAACAGGAAAGATTTTTACATTAAGAAGTAATGAATATGATGAACTCAGAGAAAAATGGGAAAATTTGTATGAACTGATGCAGAGTCAAATAAGATGAAAGAAGAGAACTACATGCAATAACCATGGAATGGGTAGTATGTCAGTAAGTGGCACTTCCAATGGATGATGCAGAGAGCAGAGCCTATGCCTAGGAAATGCACTAGCCAGAATATGTTACAAGTAGTCTCTCAGGCCCATCCCACATATACTGCATGGAGTGGTTCCCACCCAAATCCAACAATCCAACAAATGGAGGGTGGGGAGCTGATGACCTCCACCAGTTACAACTACAACAATGTCAGTGAAAAGATAATTAAAAGGATATTAAAGTGAATAACTGGAAAATCAGTGAAGGTCCTAAAGGAGAAACATAGCTCCTCCTTCATGATGGAGAAATAAGAAATAACTAGAACCAGAACTTTTGCTTAATTATATTTCTTTGACACAACAGAGAGTTTAACCTGGTGAACGGGTAGAGAATAATTATGTTATAAACACAAAATATTATCCATAAAACTTAACAAAGGAAAAAGGTATTGATTATATACTTATATATGTATATATATATATATATATATGTGTGTATATATGTATATATACGTATATATATAGATATAGATATACACACATGTTTAGAGGACATCATTCAAGGGGTGGAAAAAGCATTTGACTCAGAGTCGGGAGTTCTGTGTTCACTCTGCCACTTAGTACCTGTGTGACCTTGGGGAAATGACAAATTCTCCGAACCCACTTTTCCTCATCTGTGAAATGAGAATACTAAGTGCTTCCTTACTCATGTCCTGGGAGAAATTACAATTATTAAACAGAATATCATTTAAAGTAACTTCTGGTTGGTTGGTTGATTGGATAGTCTTTGCTCTCAAAGAGAACCAAAATGATAGTGCCATGTTGGAGTCACACAGTATGTCCAAATAGATTCATAGGGGTTTAGAATGCTCTATCAGACATTGGACACAAATAGCCCATATGAACATGTGAGGTGGAGATGTCTTTACATTTGTACATCTCACATTTCTTTTGAGTTACTACAATTCTGCAGCTTTTGATAGCCTTATAGAAACAGTAAGAAGCTATTGCTTCTACTTTAACATGTAGGAGAGGAATCATACAGTTTTCCTTCTGTGCTCAACTTCCCCTTCAGTGATAGTTTTAGTTGGAGGTGGGAAAGGTGGGGAGGACTTTTTGCAATCTGGAATAATCCCCAAAGGTCAAACTCAGCAGACCTTCCAAAACAGAGGTCCTGTGGTAGATTTGTCTGCCAATGAATCGTGGGTGCTAAGTGGGACAAAGAAGAGAATATAACAGATGTACCAGAAGATAAATTTTTACCCAACTTCCTTTACTTTCTGATTACATTTTGTTTGGCCCTGCTGGCTATTCAAGCTGGATCCTGACAAAGCCAAAGAAACGTCTTTATCTCCTCAAGGATCCGTAATTTAGTGTGAGAATTCTCCATCAACACAGACTTGCAGATTACACTACATTGATAGCTTAATAGATAAGTATAAGGGAATTATTTTAGTCTTAGATAAAGTGTCAGAGGTGGAATTTAAACCCATTTTCTCTATGACAAAGTCCAGCAGTCTATCTATGATGACAAACTGCTTACTAAATGTCTATCTCAAACAGATAGGTAGTAGATTTGGTTGAATACCTGCACCTGGAATGAGGAAGATCTGAATTCAAATTCTAGCTTTAGGGACTTACTGGTTGTGGGACCCTGGGCAAGTTATTTAACCCTGTTGGTCTTAATTTCTCATGTGTAAAATGGGGATGTTAATGTCATCTACTTCGTACAGGTTTTTAGAGGATAAAATATTTTAAAGTGTCTTTCAGATGTTAAAGTGCTATTTAAAAGGTAGTTATTATTTTAATATTGCCTCATATTATCCCAAGTTAACCTCTGCCTACCACTCTTGTAGGTATATAAGAAAACAATATTTAACTGACAAGCTGACTCAAGTGACTGGTGGGGAAACTGAAGTCCAGAGGAGTAGGAGGTCTTGCCAAGGACTTGATAGCTAGAAGATACCATTCAATACACTTGGGCAGCAAAATGGTACAGGGGACAAAGTACCAGGCCTGGAGTCAGGAAGACCTGATTTCAAATTCAGCCTCAGACACTTACTAGCTATATAACCCTGGACAAGTCACTTAATTTGGCTTGCCTCCATTTCCTCATCTCTAAAATGAGCTGTAGAAGAAAATGGCAAACTACCCCAGTCTCTTTGCCAAGAAAAGCCCAAATGAGCTCACAGAGTCAGAAACAACTAAAAATGATTGAATTACAAAAATCTAGATACTTCATATTATGTTTAATTATAACTTTTAAAACCCACCAACAAACACAAATTCTCAAGTTTGAGAAAATAGTAATGTTATTTCAAATAAAACTCTAAACTTCCATTATTTTGTGTTTTTTAAAGTTTAACTTTTCACAGCAAAATAATCCCATTTGTTTCTTTTTAAACCATATTTCCCCTTTTTCTATTACCTCTTATTAATTATGTAATTATAGTTATTGTACACATTGTTCTTTCAGTATTATTTTCTCACTGTATCACTTCATATATCTTCTAATATTTCTTGGTATTCTTCATAATTCTCTTTTAGTATGACACATTCCATAATAATCACATACCGCTCTTTGTTCAACCCATTACCCAATTACTAGACACATGGGCTGTTTCCATTTTTTTGTTACAATGAATATAGCTGCTAAAGATATTATTGTACACATAATCTTCTTCCCCCTCTGACAATGACATCTTTAGGGTACAATCCTAGTAATAGGACCAGTGCCTCATAGGACATGTTTCTTTGCTCTTATCATAAAACTCCATATTGCTTCCCCAAAAGATTGCACCAATTTACTGCTCCACCCGCAGCCTAACGACGGCCTGGTTTTCCACAATCCTGCCAGCATTGAATGCTATCACTCTTTAACTATCTTTGCCAATTTAGTGGGTGTAAAAATGCTATTTCAAAGTTGTTTTTCTTTGCCTTGCTCTGATTCTGAAACAGATTTTTGAGGTGTGTGGCTTCATCATTTATGTTTCCTCTTCCAAGATCTGTCTATTTGGATTCTTTGACCATTTATGCGCTGCAAACTTTACTTTACACAGTTGGAGCAAGGAGGGCGGGACTGAGCTCCAAAAAGATGAAGTCTGTAGTTACAGAATAAATTGGTGGCAAACCCAGTACTATAGTCCAAGTCTTTTGATTTACAGTATATATAGTCCTCTTTCCATTCTAGGATCCCTCTTCTTTTTATGTTTCTCCCCACCTTTTATCTCCAGTCTTTCTTACTCATCTGTTTCTTCTAAGCTCCCCTCTCATGTGGTTAGCATCGTTCCTCCTCCGTCTCCTAGCAGCCTTGGTAGTTAACACCCACATCCCATTAACAATGCTTTTTTCACCTACAGCCATTATAAGGACTTTCTAGGTAAACCTGGGTCCCTCAGAAGCTCAGAAAAGTTTTCCCAACTGAGCCCCTAAGCCCTTTCCTCTAATGGGTTTCTTCCTTCTCTTTCTCCCACTATTACTAGCTTAAACCTGACCTTAGAAGAAAAGGGAATTGAGCTTGTCTTATCATCTTTTCTTTATCTACTCTACATCCAACCTAGACAAAGTCAGGGTTTTAAAAGATTTACTGAGGAATTAAGGGCAAAATGCAAATCGGAAACAAAATTCAGTATAGAAGCATAGTACATAGATAAAATATAGAATACATATATTTTTAACCTGGTCTCCAGAGTTCTCCTCTGATCTGACTGATATCTTTGTACTACTGGCCTGCAATATAGTAGGCTCCCTAAGCATAGATAAGGTTGTATGTCAGTGTGTATGTGTGCATGTGTGTGTGTGTGGATGTGTGTGCATGTGGTAGAAGTGTTAAATATTTAAAGATTATCTAATGCAATCATTCTTCATTCCCTTCCACCTGTGATTTCATGTGTTTTTTAAGCTTTTCTTTTTTATTTTCTTTCTTTATTTTCAGTTTTCAAAATTCACTTTTATAAGATTTTCAGTTTCAAATCTTCCCCTTTACTCCCTCCCCATTCTTCAAGATGGGATGCAATCTGATATAGGCTATACATATACAATCATATTAAACATATTTTCACATTATTCATGTTGTAGAAGAAGAATCAGAACAAATGGGGGGAATTCACAAGAAAGAAAAAAACAACAAAAAAGAAAATAGTCTGCTTTTATCTGCCTTCAGACTCCATATTTCTTTCTCTGGATATGGATGGCATTTTCCATCATGAGTCTTTTGGAGTTGTCTTAAATCCTGGCATTGCTGAGAAGAGCTAAGTCTATCAAAGTTAGCCATCACACAATGTTGCTGTTACTGTGTACAATGTTTTCCTGGTTCTGCTCACTTCACTCAGCATCAGTTCATGGAAGTCTTTCCAGGTTTTTCTGAAATCCACCTGTTCATCATGTCTTATGGAACAATAGTATTCCATTATATTCATATACCACAACTTATTCAGTCATTCCCCAACTGATAGGCATCCTCTCAGTTTCCAATTCTTGGCCACCACAAAGAAAGCTGCTAAAAATCTTTTTGTATATGTGGGTCTTTGATTTCATTTGTGTGGGAACTTACTGACATAGAAATTTTTTCCACAACTGCAGATATTAAACTTGAAATCTTAGAGAGATACATAGGGCATTGAAAAGTGAGGTAACTTGTCCACAAATGGTCACTCATGTGTCAGATAACAAATCAGAACACAGATCTGGAACTCCAATGACTGTATTCTGTCCATTACATGAGGATTCCTGTCTTCCTACTCCTTTTACAGATAAGGAAACTGAGGTAGAGAAAAGAAGAGTGACTTGCCCAAGATCACATAATAGAAGAGATGGGCTTTGAACCCAGACCCTCTAGCTTCAAAGCTAACAGTCTTCCCACTATATTAAAAGTTATTCAATTTTATTTTAATTTCAAGACCCTTTTACAGTTTTAAAAATTATTGAGGATTCAAAAAAGTTTTAGTTTATATTAATTATAGCTATAGAGCTATTTAGTGTATATGAGTTATAGCACTTTTTGCTATTGGGTTATTTCAGTTGTGTCAGACTCTTCATAGTCTGTTTTGGGGGGTTTTCTAAGAAAAAATACTGGAATGATTTGCCATTTCCTTCTCCAGCTCTTTTGACAGCTGAGGAAACTGAGGCAAACAGGATTATATAGCTAGAAAGTATCTGAGGCTGGATTTGAATTCAGGAAGATGAGTCTTCTTGATCCTAAATCCAGTGTTCTATCTACTATACCATCTAACTGCCATTTACCATAAGAGACATTAAAACATTTGGGTAGTTATTCAAAAGAGCTATAGTGAATGTATCATATATTAACACAAAAACATTTTTATTTTATAAAAATATATTTCCCATCTTAAAAATTAGCGAGAAAAGTGGCATTATTTTACATAGTTTTATAAATAGCTTTAATGTCTGGCTCAATAGAAGATGGCTAGAGTTTCAT
The DNA here is from genome assembly GCA_028658325.1 of Potorous gilbertii. NCBI lineage: Eukaryota > Metazoa > Chordata > Mammalia > Diprotodontia > Potoroidae > Potorous > Potorous gilbertii. The sequence goes on from JAQQSK010000113.1 coordinate 14,699, forward strand.
ATCTGTTGCTACAATCTGTTGTGAAATGTTGTTTTGTTTGGAGTATATAAAGAAAATCCAGCCTCACACAGATAAGTAGCGAGGAAAGGAAAGACCATTTTAATTGGCAGATAATGTTTTAGTATTATTATAAAAACAGTTTTGACCTCAAAGACCCCCCTTCCTTAAAGGGTTTCAGGAACTGAACCACTCTACTAATCCCTAAGCAGAGGTGAGCTAGTAAGTGTTTAACAAGTTCTCCAAAAAAATGTATTCACAATATACTTTTAAATTTAATCTATATTAACATTTTCACCATCACTTTCTTAAGTTTAGACAATAAAAAAAATAAATCAAACCTAATTTGTAGCATTTGCTGATGTTTCAGCTATAAATGTTCTCACTGAAATTTTAACAAATAATTCAACATCCAATTTGATGTTAACCCTTAATTCTAGCCCTGAATGGAGCATCATTTCAAATAGACTTATATAGGTCCACATAGAAAGCATTGGGACCAGACCTTCCCAAGGTTTTCTTCCCCCTTCCTACCCTTGTATTCCGAATGAATTTTTCTTCTCCCATATCAGAGTTGTGGTCGACTACCACACTCCACCTCCAGTACCCTTACCTCTCCATTGCTGGCCGAGTTCCAAAGACTGATATTCAGTGAAATCTTTCTATTCTTTCTCAGTTACTAGTTTCACCCCTTTCTGCATATTCTTAAGTAGCTACCACTCCTCCCACCCCAGATGTGATCCTTTTCTAGGTGATTGCCTTCCAATTTTATAAAAACATACACATCTTAAATCTTCAGGAATAATCTACACTTCCCGCCAGTTTCAACTTAATTCAATAAGCATTTATTAAGTGCCTATATATGCACTAGACATCATGCTTGGCACTGAGGTAAGGAAGACAAAAACAAGGCAGAGTGACTTCAGCTCAAGGCTCCATCTGTCCAGAGAAATTTCCTGCCCCAGCGTTGAACAGAACAAGAACTGAACTCAAAAGTATCTTTATGGGACCATAGATTTAGAAATGGAACAGACCTTAAGTTCCATGGAATCCAACCCACTCATTTCAGAAATAATAATAGGTCACATTTATATAGTACCTACTATATGCCTGGCCCTGTAAAAAGCACTTTAAAATTGTCATCTCCTTCAATCCTCACAGTAACTCTGAGAGACAGCGGCTATTATCATTCCTATTTTACAGATGAGGAAGCTGAGGCAAGCAGAGCTTAAATGACTTGTCCAAGGTCACACAGCTAGTAATTGTCAGAGGTCAGATTGGAATTCAAATCTTCCTGGCTCCAAGCGCAGCATCCTATCCACTCAGATGAAGGCAAGGAGAAGGAGAAGGGAATAAACATTTATATAACATCCATTATGTGCTAGATATTGTGCTAAGTACTTGACAGTATTAGCTCACTTGATCCTCACAACCACCCTTCTAGGTAGGTGGTGACCCAGAGTCCTACAGCAAATAAGTATTGGAGGCAAGAATCCAAACTCAGGTCTGCCTGGCTCCAAGTCTAACTTACTGATTAATTAAGAAGTAAAATTACTCAGCTGCGGAGCTTTCCTTATACTATAGTATAAAATAGCATTTGAATAGACCCTGTTTTCCAGCTATAGGCCTGTACTTGGACCCTTGGACCCAAACTCCAAAATCCTCCATTACGGATCACTGAAAAGGAAAGAGGAAAAGATGAAGAGCAGATGAGTAATAAACATTGTTTCATTCTGCCCTGATATATGAATGAATAAGGGAGTGACTTAGTGAATAGATTTTTATCAACCACCTATTCTGTGCTAGGCACTATGCCAGGTGCTAGAGATTCAAGAACTAAATGAATATGGCCCATAAGGTCCATAAGGAATTTGCATTCTAATGGAGGAAAGGATGTGTGTATATAAAGGAGTGGTGGCAGGAGAAGGGTGTCACAGGCATCATTCCCCATTGTTTTTTTTTTCATTCCCCAAAAGACAATTCTTTGACATTGCAAGCATGTTGGGACCAACACCGTTGTCATGTCATCATAGTCTTATGCCATGAGGCAGCTAGGTTAGCTTAAGATCATTGGAGAGAGTATATATGCCATATATACATACTAACATACTATGTGACTCCGGGGAAGACATTTAATGTCTATTTGCCTCAGTTTCCTCCATGGTTAAATGAGGAAAAAAACAGCACCTACTTCTCAGGGTTTTTGTGTGGATCAAAAGAGATAACATAAAGAATTTGCAAATCTCACAGTGTGTTATAAATGCTGACTACTAATAAATAATAATATGGCTACTCCTCACACACTCTACACTCTATCTCAGTTGGTCTCAGTGATGTTCTCTATTCATTACATTCCTTCCATCTCTTACCTCCATCCCCCGGTTCAGATCAGCTCCCCTAGACCTGACCTCCTTATCCTTTGTTTCCTTACGATAGAATGCAAGCTACTTAGAACCATGGACTTTTATTTTTAACTTTTAATCTCCAGAGTCTAGAACAATACCTGGGATAAAATAGGAACCTAATAAATGCTTATTGAGCTGAATTGAATTGAATTGTTGACCCCTACGGCAGTTTGGGGCAGCGAGGTGGCGCCATAGTGCACAGAGCGCCTGACCCTAAAGACAAGTTCAAAGACCAGAGATCAAAGCTGGCCTCAGATACTTCTCAGCTGTGTGACCCTGGGCAAGTCACTTAACCCTGTTTGCCTCAGTTTCCTCATCTGTCAAATGATCTGGAGAAAGAAATTACAAACCTCTCCAGTATGTTTGCCAAGAAAATGCCAAATGGGATCACAAAGAGTTGGACTGAATGATTGGAAAACAACTGAACATGGCAAGTTCAGCTTAGGGTATCTAAGTAAAGCATCTTTTTCCTTCAATCAAAGGATTCCCAACTGAGAAGGCATACCAACTGAGGCAGTCATCTAAATAGAAGCAAGAAAATAGTTCCTCCATTCCTTAGAATATAAGTTCCTTGAGGGCAAAAATATTTCAGTTTTGCCTTTGTCTCTCCAGTGTCGTGCACATAGTAAGCACTGGGAGAAAATGTTTGTTGAATAACTGGGGTATAAACCAAATGGCCCACTCATATTTCTCCATTGACTTTGGTTTCAGTGGGGAAATAAACAAAAGGGAAAAAAAGAGAAAACAGGCAGCTCTCAGCCTAAGGCTTAGAGAAAGCCAACTTACTAGAAAGGGCAGGGACTTCAAGGATTTGTGCTAGAAGACGAACCAGTAATTGGAAGGGGAGTGGCAATAGGGAGCACCTGGGAAGGATGTTTTAATGGTTTAAATCTGTGCCAGTCTGGCTAAGAAACAGAAGAGGGCATATACAAATCAATTCAACCATAACGGAATGAGATTCCTTTATATCTTCATTTGAGTGAATTGGATGGTTATTCTCCCTTTCCCCTCCCCTCCCCTCTCCTCTCTTCATCTCTCCTTTCCTCACCTCAAACCCAGACAATGTTCTAAGTCTTCCCTTTTATTTCCATCTTTCTTGAAATATTTCCCCTGCTTTACCCCCACCCCAACCAGAAGAGCTATGGAGCCAGGCTTAATCTGCTTGCCTCTCCACCCCACCCCCCACGCCCACTTACCTCAGTCTGGGAAGAGATGTATATATGAATTCCACTTCAAGGATTTTTCTTTAGTAATAACATTTATAATCATTTTTAAAATTAAGAGCTGAGGATGCAAAGCATTTTAATTAAAATTATCCAAGGTTGATAGTTACAGAAATCTCTTAACTGGAACCATCTTCCTTCAATCTGTCACCTTTCCAAAAGCCTGGAGAACATTGGAAGAGAGTAGAAGTACCTGTGTGTGATGTGGAGGACTGGACACTGACAGGTCTACACCTGGGGCAAGAGGTATCAGGGCCCTCAGTGGCTGAGGGGTGAGTAGATGTCATAAAAAATGAAGGTCTCAAAACCGGTGTTCAGTTTGATATGTGTGTGTGAGCCTTTTAGCAGGGGGTAGAGGTGGAAAGCAGGGGGTGCATAGAAACTTAGAACAAAATCCCTTCTTTTTGGGGGTGTAGTGGAAGTGACAACACTGCCCCACCACCCCCATATATACACACAGTGACAGGCTAAGATGTGAATAATGTCTTCTCCTCAAAGTCTCCCCAAGGCGTCACCCTACCTGCACACCCAAAGCATTTCTCACACGCCTTTCCCTCAGATCCTTATCCTTCCCCTCTCCCTCCTAGCCTCCGCTTCCGTGGGCTGTTTTTCCTTCACTAACCAGAAGAGGGCAGTAAAGGCCATAGAATAAAGAGACCTGGACCCAGAGACCTAGAGAAAGAAGAAAAAGAAAACACTCTACTCCACCCAACCCCAGGTGTTGGGGATTGAAATATGCCCGTGATTCTGTCTTTACTGTATGCCTAGTCCACCACTGGCATTCCAGAGTCAATCCTTTACTATACTGTGCCCCTCCTCCCACTAACAAACACATTCAAAGAGATTCTATCTGTGTATCTCTGCCCATACCCCCATTTTATTCAAGGTTTGTCAACAGCAAGAGGTCTCCCTCAATCCAACCATGATGACAAATTTTCCTTCCTCAAAGCATTCTCTCCAGTATCAAGAACAATTCTCCATGATGATAGGACCCCCCACTTCTATACCACCCCCCCAAAAAAAACCGTAGTGGAGACTACATTGACCAGATCTTTTCATGATAGTGGAGAGAGAGAATATTTTTATCCATTGAGTCAAAAGGACAGCTACTCAAAGGCTTACAGTCTCACTCTGCACAGGTCTCTCTACATTTTCCCCATCTCACATCATCTCCTACCATCTGACTGAGAGAGTAAGAGGCCCAAAGAGAACTCTAGGCTTTGATTCTAAGAGTATGCTCAAAAGATACCCCAACTTCAATATTCCCTCTCTCCCTGACCTCAAAGGTACCCTATATGTTTATATTTGGAAGGGACTGTTTCTTAAGGATGGGATTGTAGGGGCTATGAGGGACTGGACAGGGGAATGTTCTTAGTACTGAGTAGGGAGAAAGAAGATAAAATTTTGTACTCCTAGATAGGGGTGGGAAGGTGGAGAGATACCTGGAGTCACTATAGAATCTCAATGGGAAGGGACCTCTAAGACCATCTACCCCAACTCATGCTAAAATAAGAATACCTTCAACCAAAATGGTTATCCATCCTTCACTTGGAAAGTTACAATTTTCTAAGTAGCAAAGTACATACTCAGTCAGATTCTAATTCATATAAAAGCTGTTTGTTTATGTGTCTTATCCTCTGTAGACAGTAAGCTCTTGGAGAGTGTGAACCATATAATGTTTTTCATTTTTGTATCTCCAGAATTCAGCACATTTCATTGCACCTAGTAAACTGCTCCACAGTAAACACAGTGAATAAATAAATGAGTATTTGGTAAGTGCTTACTGTGTGCTAAGCACTGAGGATATAAATGCAAAAACAAATTTAGTCCAAGCAATAAATAAATATTACATATGTTTACTGTTGAATTGATGAGGGAATCAGGACCAGGGACAGGGCACAGGGCAATTAGCTGTCTCTTGGATCCAGTTCACTCTTAATCTGTAAAATACTGGAGATGGAGCAGATGATTTCTAAGGTGATTCCCACAACTAAAATATGATCTTATCCTAGGTCCACTCAGTAGGATGAGAGGCCAAACACTCCCCTACTTCGTTGTAGGATGGGTTTAGAGATAAAATGCTTAGAGATTTTCCCCAGGACATAGTGCAGTGCCTGGCACATAGTAGGCACTTAATAATTACCTTTTGACTGACTGACCCCAGGCTATTAGGCCAAGAAGTGCCATTTTCACATTCCCAACACATCTTTCTACCTCCTACACATCCTAAATTGCCCTAGCTGTCCATCCTTGAGAAGGAGGAAAGAGCTGTCTCCTTCTCAGCCCAACATGCTACTCCTGATACAACATGTATTGAAATTATATCTATCATGTTAAAATAAATTTATTCATCAAGAATTTATTGAGTACCCAAAGCCCATTGCCAAAGCTGTGAGGACCTCCAAAATGTCTGTAACAGTCTTTGCCCTTGGGAAATCTACCACAGAAAATGGTGGATACGCATAGACAAAGCAGGATGTGTAAGATCAATGTGTTCCAGGGTCTTTGAGAAGAGAAGCAAAACTGTGGGCTGCATGTGGAAAGAAATGGGACAAGAAGAAGGAAAACATCTTTGAAGAGGTGAAAACACCTTGAATTGAATGTGGAAGAATAGGCAGGAATTGGACTGCCAGAGGAGGCAGGTAAAAGTCCATTGGGGCATAAATGAAGGAAACCAAAAATCACAAAAAGAAATCTGGATGAAGGAAGAAGGGGAAAGGAGGTCCCACCCCTTTGCTTTGGTGGTAATGGACTCTGAGGCTGTTTCTGATTCTCCTTATCATAGTCATACACACACAGACACACACACACACACACACACACACAGACACACACACCTTCTGGGGAAGTCAGTGCTTAGATCTTCCAAGTACTTAGAGATCCCAGTCTTACCTGAGTCACTGCTTACAGCCAGAAAAAGGGAGAAAGGAACAGATTTGCCAGATTTTTGGTGGCCCCTAAAAGTACTTTAGATCTCCTGTTGACACAGTCTTTAGGTTGTTTTCTCATCCAGAAGGAAGCTTTGATGAGGCTCTGATGGGAGAGAAGGGTTTGTAATTGAATCTAGAAGTGGAAAACTCAGGAAAATTAATCATAGGAGCCCTACCTGAACCAGGACTCACTTTCTCAAGAAAATGCTGAAACTAGTAAATTAGGCAGTCAAGTGGAGACTCAGAGAGAGAGAAAGAGAGAGAGAGAGAGAGACAGAGACAGACAGAAAGAGAGAGACAGAGAGACACAGACAGAGACAGAGAGACAGAGGAAGAGGAAACACAGCTTTTCTTTTTTTCCTGCCTGGAAGAAATACATACCTCCTGGAAGAAGATGTTTTTGCTTTCTAAGTGCTTGGAGATCCCAGGTGCCTGTGACTGCAACCATGGATTGGTACTGTGTACTTCCTTCCCATCCCCATCTGTCCTTGAACCAGGTCCTCCCCAGTCTCTCTTTCAAACCCCCTTTCTCTTGCCTTGAGGCTCCAGGCCTGGCTTCACTGGGATAGGAAGGGGATGAAGGCCATACTCCTCTGCTCCTACTCCCAGGTCTGGAATGCTCTCCCTGATTGGGCCACCCTCACCCCTTCCCCAGTTCATCCCCTCCACCCTCGTCTCCTCAGGCCTGGGAAGGGGATTATGTAGACTCGCTCATGGATAAAATTGCTTCTTTGGCCAGAGGAAGTAGTGAGGGGGAAATCGGCAATGAGGCAAGCTCAGCCCAGCACCGAATGGAGCCGGAGCTTTCCAATGCCCGGCCTGCCCGCCAGCCCCAGGCAGCTCTCAGTCCTGCCCTGATTAGCTCTTCCGCCCTAGTGATTTGGCAGGGCTACGGAGGGCGCAAAGGAGGGGGCGCTGAGTTCTACCAGGAGGGGAAGCATAGGTAGGGGTGGGCTCCCCAAGGCAGAACAAGCAGAAGTAGCCCAAAGGTACTCAGTTATGAGATGGGAGACCTACAAGACCTGAGAAATGGGAGGAGGGGAGTGAGGAGGGGCGCACTCGATCAAGCATGTGGCTGGGCCGGGGGATGGGACAGGAGTCAGACGCTGGTGCTCAGCCCTGCCCAGGCCAAGCTCTCAGCCGTCAGCTCATCGTTCATCCTGGCCTTGCTGTAATGAGCAGCAGCAGGCCCGGGTGTTGTGGAGTCAGCACTTTGAGTCTACAGACCAGGCTGAGATGAGACCAGAGCTGAGACTGGCCCTACTCCCACTGGAAGCTCCACCCCAACCTTAGGGATTGGCAAATCTAGTTAGTGTGTGTGTTGAGGGGGGTGGGGGGGCACAGTGTTCTCTGAAGTGACGAGCTCTATGGAGAAGGGGAGAAGCCATCAGCTAGTATAAAGTAATTGCAGCTTTGGAGGTCCTGCGTTCCATTACTTTGGGGAAAATAGAAGCACAGCTAAGAGGATGGAGTACCCAGGCTCTCTCCTGTTCACATCTCCTCAGTAGTGCCTCTTCATCTATTCATTTCAAAGCTATGTAGGATGTTCATTGGAATTAAGAAAGGAAGGAAGGAAGGAAGAAAGAAAGAAAGAAAGAAAGAAAGAAAATGTGGGCTGTGGATTACAGAGTAATTTGGCCTGGTCCAAATCTTTAGACCCATCCTGCACCCTGGGTGATGATGAGTGGGGTAATGAGGATGCTTAGGAAGGTAGAATTCATTGACTTGGGTAGTGGGGTGAAAATGGAGTTCAAAGTGATGGAGAGTGTTGGGATATGGAAAAATGAAGGAAGCAGGCTAGGGATGGGCCTCAATTGGATAGTGTGGGACAAGAATAGGTGATATTGTGAGTGGGAAAGAGGGCTTAAGTGAGATGTGTCTTAAGTTTCCAGGCACATAATTCCTTGATTCTATATACCCTCTCTCCTTCCTTCCTGGCTCTTCCACACATGATCCTTGTTCCTAGGCGCCATTTAGAAGAGAAATCTTAAAGGTCCTCACTTTCTTGGGGGCTTGAGGGAGTAGGATAGAAAGGAACAATCCAACATATAACATCTCTGAACATAATGGGAAGTAGGAGCCACAGGCAGTGAATAAGGAGAGGGGAGATAGAAAGAATACCCCTTCTCCTTCCTCATCCCTAAGTTCCCACTACCGTGACTGCCTTGGACGTCAGTCTTTCAAAGCCTAGGCTGTGTGCTTCCTGGGGCAGCAACTAGAGAGGCTGAGGCCTTTACAGGCCAGAGCAGAGTTGCCAGGACCCTGGATCTCTTCTGGATGAATTATTCAGTCCTTGTAACATGTGACTATAGCTCTAATTCCCTGGACAGCCTCCTTCTCACACCCCTACCCCAACCCATCCTGTCTCAGGGTTGATTTTCACAGGAAAATAAAAATGATCTTTTCTACACATAGAATCCCTCTCTCCACAGGCTTCCTAGGCTCCCCATTCCCCAGCCAAGCTGATAGTTGCTTCTCTTTGTCTATTCACAATCCAAACTATATAGCCATCTTCTACAGTCTAACTTTGGTAATAACCTTCTAACTTAAATCCCCCGATCCTCCTCTTCACCTACTCAACTCTTCACCATTCATCAGACAGGTTCTCCCCTCTTTCTTGCTTCTAAGCCTTTTTCTCCTTCTACTACATTTACCTGGAAGGCCTTCTCTCAATCTTGGCCTCATTGCCCTTAGAATCAGAAGACAGGATTCCAATCGAGACTCCCACTTACTGCCTGTGTGAAAGTAGCCACATGATTTCATCACTTCTCTTTATATCCCTCTGTAACAGAAAGGATGTTAGATTGGAAATCATACTGGAGATTTTAGGGATCCATGAACTTGGATGGGAAAATACATCCTTATTTTCACTCACTTTGAACTGAAATTTAGCATTTCTTTCAATTACTTAGAAGCATTGTTATGAGAAGGGTCCATAGGCATCACCAGACTGTGCCAAAGGGATTCACGACCCCAAACAGATTAAGAACCCGTGTGTTCTGAGGTCCATTTTAGCTCTTTCATTAGTGCAGTACATACAAGATATTGCTGATGTGTTAATTTCCTTCAGTGATACAAATTGCAACCAATGGGCCTTCTCTACATATCCTATGTGGTCCTTGTACATTGTCTTCACATGTTTCAAAAACAACAGATCCAGCCAAAGTGCTGGACTCTTCCTTAAGATCTCTTGACTGGCAAGTATGATTGCCAATGGAGATTTGGAAGGTACCTCAAGAGCCAGCCTTGTTTTACAAATGAGGAAACTGAGGCTTTAAGGAGGTAAAGTGACTTGCCCTGACTGGCTTATTTGTTTTTCTGTCATATGCTTGGCAGTTCAAACATAGATACAGGGACTAGACCAGTGATTTCTTAAATAAGTGGAACTCCCAGTTAACAAACTCCTAGCAATGCAAGTCAACCCCTTCTCTGCTACCCTGTCTTAGAGTGTTGCCAGGAGCATTGTGAGACTAAAAGATTCATCCAAGGTCATACAGTTATCATATAAGTCAGGCATAGTATTGAGTTTGGGTCTTCCTGGTTTCAAGGCTGACTTTCTATCCACTATATTACCTTTCTCACAAACCTGACACCTGTGAAAGCCTTCACACAGCATCTGTTGAGCCCCATAGAGATACATGTACTTGGACTCAGAATAGACATAGAGTCAAGCCCTACCACTAACACTGTTAGCTGCTTGACTATAGGCAAGCCACTTAATGCTCATGACCTGAGTTTTCTCATCTATAAAATGGGGACAATAGAAACATCCGGTGAGATAATGTATGTAGAGCGCTTTGAAAACCTTGAATCACTGTATAAATGCTGCCTATTGTTGCTAGACCCTGTAAGGGAAAAAAGATCCCTGGGGTCAGGGGGGCTAGAGGTAGGACTAGAGATCAGGGAAGGCTTCATACTGAGTGGCATTTGAAGTAGACCTTGAACTATCAGTAACAATTATAGCTTATATTTATCTAGAATCTTAGAATTTACAATAATAATAGTTAACATTTATACAGTCCTTTTTTGTTCAGTCAACTTTTGATCGTGTCTGAATCTTTGTGACTCAATTTGGGGGTTTTCTTGGCAAAGATACTGGAGTAGTTTGCATTTCTTCTCCAGCTCGTTTGACAGAGGAGGAAACTGACAGCAAACAGGGTGAAATGACTTATGTGTCCCAGTTCACATAGCTAGTAAGTTTCTGAGACTATATCTGAACTCAGGGAGATGAGTCTTCCTGACTCCTGGTTTCTGTTCACTACACCACCTAGCAGTCCATAAAACTCATTAGTGGTTGTAAAGTGCTTTACATGTTTTATCTCATTGTTTCCTTACAAATAACCTTTCAAGGCAGGTGCTTTTGTTACCTCCATTTTACAGATGGAGAAAATTTGAGACACAAATTCTTTAAGTGACTTACCCAGGGTCTCATAACTAGTAAGTATCTGAAATGGAATTGGAACTCAGGTCTGCCTGACGCCAGGACCCAAACTCTATTTACTGAACCATCTAGCCACCTTTAAGTGCTCTCTGCCCAGGGAGGCCAGTGGTATAAAGATGATTGTCTGCATTTTACAAATGGGGAACCAGAAATTTAGGAAGGGGAGGTTGCTTCCCTATGGTCCCACAGCCAGAGAAGCTAGGGCACCAACTCTAGTCCTCTGATGTTGTGTCTTAAGCAACTGAAATAGTTGAAGACAGGAATCCAATCTATCTGCTCTCTTTCTTCTCATCTCAGCATAGGGATAGAGGGGGTGGGGGTGAGAATCAGGTCCAGAGGGGCCCCAGAAATTCGGAACAACGCAAGAGCAAGACTTCACATCCTCCTTAGAGTGAGACTAGCATAAGGCAATGAGCACCTGGGGATCTTTGGACAAGTCACTTCCCCCATGGGTCTCACTTTCCTCATGTATAAAAAGTGGGGCTTGGGCTAAATGTTGTCTATGATTTCTTCCAACTGTAGAGCTCCAACCCTATCTACTGAGGAGATGTTCTTGGTACTTAGGATGGGGAAAGAGGGATTGGTTTCCCCACAGTGGCCCAAAGGAGGACCTGAGAGAGTTTCCCTCATTATCTTCTCAAGGGAACTGGAGAGAAAGGCTCTTTATTACCTTCCCCATTCTTGAAGGGTAAAAGCTGAGACTCACAGGTACTCACTGAGATCCTGGATGTCCTGCCTCCAAAGCCTGTAGGGACACAAACATGGGAAGGCCTCTGAACCAGTACGGATCCTAACATTGCCCCCCCACCATCTTTTATTCTAGCCAGTTCTGCCAGACTCCTCTGAATAAGCACTTAATATATGAATAAACAGTTATTGAGTACATTAATGAAGCCTCCCCTCCCACTTACAGGCTGATGCCAATTCCTGCTTTAATCAGCAGCCAGACCAAATAAAAAGGGTCAATCATTTTATGAAAAGGAATGGGAAAGAGAGGAAGACTCAGGCTCAGGAAGGAAGGGGAAGCTTTAGGGGCAAAATGAGGAAGGGACCCACACACAGAATGATTTCCCACAATCCTTCTCTCCTTTTTTCTCTTCATTCTACATTCCTCGTTTTTCTCTTTTTTCACTTCTACTTTCTCTCCTCCTCCCTTTCCTCTCTCCTGTGTCCTTCTTTCCCTTCCTCTCCTCTATCCTCTACTTGTTCTCCTTCTCTCTTTCTTTCCCTTTCCCTCTTCTTCTCCTCTCCCCTTCTCTCCCTTTTCCTTCACACACTCCTCTACCCTCCTCCCACTTCCATCCCCCTTCTTCTTTTCCCTCCCCTCCTCATTCCCTCCTAATAGACCAACTTTGAAATCAATAAACATTTATTAAGTTCCTACTCTGTGATCAGGATTTTGCCAGTCGCTGAGAATACAGAAGCAAAAATAAACTGTCCCTCCTCTCAGATTCATTCCTTCAGGAGAATCAACATGCACATATAGTAAAGTATATATGAAACTTATCAGACACATGTGAATATATAAATGGGCATATATATGTATATATGTATGTACAGAGGTACACGCACACCTTGACCCAATGGTTATGGTTTTATATATTGTTCAGTCATTTTTTTCAACCATATATATATACATATATGTGTGTATATTATTATAATATATGCATGCATATATACATGTGTATATGTACATACATATATACAGTAGCAAAGTTGAAGTACGTCAAAAGCAATATCAAGTGTGCAAATTTAGAGAATCCACCCCAAATGTTCATGGGGACTATTTGTGCCAACCTGAGTTACAGCACTCCAAGCTCTTCTTGGTCTCATCAGCCACAATCGGACACGCTGTGACTTGACGCTAACACGGTGATGTCGTTTTGGTCCTCTCTGAGAGCAAAAATTAGCAATCCACAAAGCATGTGTGCATCCGTGTACATATGTAAAATATTTTAAGGGATGGGGATGGAGGAGAGGAGGCATCAGCAGCTGGAGGAGGACTATTCTCTTCACTGTCTCTAAACCCTCTGGTTCAGGACTCCTCTCTCTCCGGAGGGCAGAGGACAGAGAACTCCATGATTCCAGACTAATCCATGTAACCAGTCACTTGAATTTAATATCTTAGGCTCATGTGGAATCCTAAGGATTATATCCTTTAAACTTCTCATTCTAGGGTTGGGCAAACAGGCTTCAAAAGAGGAAGTGACTAGTCCAAGGTCACACAGACAGTAAACAGCATTGTTTCTCACATTCGATAGCCAGAACTTTGACCACCATTCTTGGACCAATCATGATGAATATTCTATGAGGATATTTGTGAAAACACTATGTGTAAATGTGAGCTTTTTCATTAGCCCTAGAAAGGGCATCTGAAGCCATCTGGTCCGTCCAATTACAGACTCAATTAAGGATCTACTATGTGTTAGGCACTGTGATAGGAGCCCACTGGGGGCAAAATGAGGCCCAGACAGAAAGGGCTTACCCAAGGCAAGACAACTGGGCCCAAGGGAGGCTACAATGTGGGTCTCCCAATGCTTAGGCCCATGTTCTTTCCATCACATTCCTCCCTGTCTTCTTAGAAATTGAAGAGGAGAAAGGAATAAGCAGTTACGAAACAACTGCTGTGTGTCAGGCCAAGTGCTTTACACATACTACCTCACTGCACCCCGACTCTGTGAAGCAGATTTTATCATCAATATCATCACCATTCTACAGAGAGAGATGAAACGATTTGCCAGGGTCTGAGGTGGAATTTGAACTCAGGTCTTCCTGACTCCAGCCTCAGCACTCCATCCACTCTGTGACCTAGCTGCTTAGATTCCCTACGAAGGGAAAAACACTTTTCTTCCCTCCTCTGAACCTCATAAGCACAGTAGCCCCACCTCCAGCCTGCTTGTTAGGTAGAAGCTAGAAAAGGCTCTCTCAGCCCCTCCTCCCCCTTCCTCTCAGGGAGATCACAGTTTAATCCGAGTTCAGCAGTGCATTAGAGCAGTTCTCCCCATGCCCAGTGGAGGTGAGAGGCACTAATCGGCATCAAAAGGGGGATCGATAGTGGTTGCATTGATCCTGACTCTCATAGGGATCCTTAAAGAGTTTATCGACCCGTGGTCCTCTAGAGGCTGGGATGTGCCTTAGTATTCTAAGCCTTGTCCTGGGAGGTTGGGGGAGAAAGAGTTCTGGGACAGGGGGTGGGAGTAGCAGAAGGCAAAGACCCTCCCTCTCAGGGAAATGAGCATCTCCCTCCTTTCGTGGTCTCTCACTTTCCCTGTGAGGGACCCTTCCCCAAACACAATCAGGGAGTCCTAAAATGTTAGAGCTGGAGGCAGACTATGGAGTGAGTGGAGTGTTAGGGTGAGAGTCAGGAAGACCAGCCTGGGTTTGAATCCCACTTCTCACACTTAGTGGTTGTGCAGCTCAGAGCAAATCCCAACCTCTGGGAGCCTTGGTTTCTTCCTTGGTAAAACGAAAATAGTAATACCTACCCATTGAAACTTGGGAAGTTCAAGTGTGAGAATGGCTACAAAGCACTTTGTAAACTTGAAAATAGTGTGCAAAAGTCTGTTGTGAATATTATCAAAAGAGAGCAATTAACCCAAGCCTGCCATTTGGAGGAGGGGGGAAGGAGGCCTAGAAAAGGGAAATGATTTTCCTAAGGTCATACCAGAGGTTAGTGGCAGACTCTGGACTAGAACATAGATCTACAGACTTCAGGTTCAATGCTCTGTATTTCTTGGAAAAAAGATCTCTTTTTTAAAAAATCATAAATTTGACAGTCAACATAATATGAAGAACCCATGTGTATATATATATATATATATATATATATATATATATATATATGTGTGTGTGTGTGTGTGTGTGTGTGTGTGTGTGTGTGTGTGTGTGTGTGTATGCATATACCTCTCTATCTAAATTTCTGAGATGCAGTATCAAATGGATAGAGAGTTATACAACAAGCCAGGAGGACCTGGATTCAAGGCCTGCCCCTGATGTTTACTGGCTGTGTGACACTAGGCAAGTTCCTTAACCTCTCAGTGCCCCAGGCAACTCTCTGAGATGATAATTTTACCCAAGCTGCTGGTCTACATTGGAATATGAAGTTTCTCACCAGGAGCTCCCTATATCAATGAAATCGCAGGGTATGATAACAATTTAATAATGTAGGAATAAAATTACTATGTTTGTGCATTCTTTACACTAAATCATCTACATGACACTCTTAATGGTGGATGCAAAGGTTGGATGGGAGCGGGGACATACCCACCCCCGTGGGGTGGGGGAAATGCCCCCTCTGTGAAGTGGGCAGGGGACGGAGGAGAACTCACTCTCTCTGAGCCCCTGCTTTAGCCCTGATACCCTCTTCCTTGTGTTCCCTTATCTCTGTTCTCTCAGTTTCACCAACAGTTCTCAGCTGAGCCACTATTCTGCACCCCACTGTACATTCCCCCTCAGTGGTAACAGGGGAGCTTTCTAAGGTTGAGAACTCTCAGACCATAGCATCATCAGGGTGGAAAGGCACTTCAGACCGTCAAGTTGATCCTCCCACACAATGCAGACTATCAGGGAATGTAATGGGAAGACCTCAAGTCTGGACTCCAAAGACCTGACTCTCCCACTCAATCAATCATTGCATGGTCTTGGACCAGTTATTCCCTGTCTCTGGGTCTCAATTTCCCCATCCATAAGATGAGGAGGCTAGATTAGACATTCTCCAGTCTCTCCCGTCTGTTCAGTTCTAACATTCTGGAATTCTAAAGACTCCTAGGCATTGAGGCTAAGCTTGCACACTTCCAGTGACAAGGAGCTCACTTCTTCTCTGAAAGAAGAAGTCTTTTTCATTTGTGGGACAGTTATAATAGTTATCCTGTACCTTGTAACAATTGCTTCTGGCCTCTAGAGAGAAATAGAACAAGTCTGTTCCCCCTTCCCCTTCCACATGACAAGCCTTCAGATATTTGAAGGCAACAATCATGTCATCTGAGACCTGAACCAAACTGACTATTTTCCAGGGAGCACTTGAGGATTAGGGATTTCTGCTGGTTTAGGAAGGGAGGACAAATTCATTGTGAGCCCCCAGGGCCTTTGGGGAGGAGGTAGTGACTGGAGTAGGGAGGATGGGAAAGAAACTGGTAAGAAAAGCTATCAGAAGTCTGGGTAATAGTGACCCAAGGGGAAATACACACAGCAAAAACCTGTCAGGTAATATGTTTCAAACATTTCATTTTCTGGTTGGAAAAAATAGCGAATGTTCTTAATATGTTTTATGAAAATACATGAAACCCCAGAGGCTTCAGGGGCACTCAGATGAATCTCAATGGGGCCCATCACTAACATGCAGTCACTACCCCCACTTCTTAATGTATCCAGAGTATTCTCCTCAAATCTCCCTCCTCCCAGTCCTTTCTCCACTTACCTATCTCCCTGCTTTCTCCTTCATGCCCCATATTTCCTCCCTTTCCCTCTTCCCCACTTCTTTCTCTTTCTCCTACTCCTCCTCTCCCTTCTCTTTTCTCTACTTATTCTGTTGCATCATCTCCTTCCTTTCTCCTTTCTTCCCTTCCTCTTGACCTTTTTTCTTCCCTCCCACCTTCAACCTTCCTATACATTCTTTTATCCCATCCCCCTCTGTCCCCTTTCACTCTTCTCTCCTCCCTCTGCTATTCTCACTTCTCTCTGTTGTTTCTTCCTTCATCCTTTCCCTTCCCACATATACTTTTCCCTTCAAAGTATCATCAAATATCAGAGGTGAAAGGTATCTTAGAGACTCTCTAGCCCAAGGGTTTTTAACTTGGAACCATTAACTTCCTAATGTTGTTACATAGTCTGATGATGGCATTTCCATACAATTGGTCTCCTTCATCGGATGCATTTTGTCATGCATTTAAGATGCATTTAAGAACATTATTTTAATCTGGGAACCAACATCTTCACCAGATTGTCAAAGGGGTCCAGGACACAAAAATGATCAAGGACCCCTGATACTGAACCCTTTCATTTTACAGAGGTCTGGAGTAGGGAAGTGTGGTTGCTGACGCTAGACTCGGTATTTTGTCATTATTCTCCCTCCCCCTTTTCTTCCTTCTCATTCTTTCAGTTAAGTCTCCCTCTCTGTGACCCCATTTTGGGTTTTTTTGGCAAAATATTGGAGTGGTTTCTCTTTCCTTATCTTTTCTTCTTTTCCTCATCTTTTACTCCCTTCTACTCTCCTTCTTTGTACTCCTCCCTTGTCCTTCATTTTCTCTGACCCCTACTTTCTCTTTTACTCAACTATTTACCTCTCATTCCCTACTCTCCTTCCCCCACTTCCTTCTTCTCCCCCTTCCCCCCTTCCCTTTCCCCTTAAATAGTCCTTAATCTCATTTCCCCTCTACCCTCTCTTTCCCATTCTGGTCTTTATTGTCTCCTCAATATCGCTGAGTCTTATCCTTTCCCCACTATTCTCTTCCCAGTCTGGCATAATGGATAAAGTGCCAGACTGGGAATCAGAAATATCTAAATACAAATCCCACATCATGTTATATGGCCCTGGGCAAGTCATTCACCCCCTCTAAACCTCAGTTTCCTAGTCTATAGAATGAAGGGAGTGGACTCCCTTACTGCTCAAAAATCCATGATCATAAAGCCCATCCCTTTCTTCCCCAGTACTTCCTATTCTCATTCTTCCACTTCCCCAGGAGTATCAGATTATCTAAAGAGAGAAAAGAGTACCTTCTAACTATTATATGGTGATTTCATATTAATGTAATTTGATTCTCCCTCCAACCAGGAACAAAGGTGCTAGCAGAAATATGACTCATGCCCCAAGTAAGAGGTTGGGTAGTTAATGGGAATAAAGGGAAGATCAGGTTCTTAAAGCAAACCAAGGCGACATAACTGCTTACAGTAGAAAGTGGATCGGAGTCAGAAGTCCTCCTAACTCAAAAGACCCAGGTTCAGTTCCCAGCTCTGTTACTTACGGCTTCAGTTTCCACCATTAAAATGAATTAGATTAAATGATCTCTGAAATCTCATCCAGCTCTAAATCAATAAGATCATGAGTCTTGACTTAGCTCTAAATTGATAATCCTCAGTTTCTCCATCCAGAAGATAGGTTCCAAAGAGAGATCTGTCCAGCACAATGGAGCTACAATATCAATTAAATCCATCAAACATTGTGATCGTCTATTTTATGCTCAGCACAGCAGTCAATATTATTGATATTATAATATTATTGACCTCCTCTCAAGGATCCTGTAATTTAGCTGGGGAAGCAAAGGTAATACTCATCTGTCAGTACTTCATTGTATCATATAACTGACTGAAATGAGTGTTCTCTCTACCAATACAGATTGGAATGTATCTATGTCTTCATTTCTGAAGGTGCTTCATTAGGTCCATTGTAGAGAATCCCCCCAACCCAGTGGACTCCTTCTTTTTGGCATTTTTAACATTCCAAGGGTACCAGTGTAGAACTTAATCTATCCATTATCCTTCCTTCTTGCTATATGACCATCCCACCTCTAGAGAGAAAAAGATGCAAAAATAAAACAGTTCTGTCAGAATATCTATATCAAATAGATTTCATCATCTATGACAGCAGAACTACCATATTTGGAATCCAAGACCTCAATCCCTAATGGACTAAATGAATAAATGAAAATTGGAGCAAAGAAAATGAAAACAGGAAGAACAGTTGGATTAGACGAAGTATAAATGGTAGCAATCCATTATAGACAAATTTTGAAAGCACTGAGGAATCAATTTTCAATGTATCTGAACTAGATACATTGTGAAGATAGTTACTAATCAGAAAATAATCATGGATAGTATTATTTTATACACACAGATGGTCAAGAAAAATATTAATTACCATACTTTCTCATTTCTATTAAATTTATGGAATATTGCCTACATGTATTTTGAGTGTATCTTTGATGGAAAAAATGAGAAGGAAAAAATGAGAAGATACCCTTTTTCATGCCATTTTCTAGAGTTAGATAAATTTTCATAGTCACATAACTGACTCAAGATCATAGAGAATGAATATGAGATACAACTGTGTTTGCTGGTTGCTGATTTTTTAAAACAAATTTGATACAATAAAGGAAAATGAAGGATTTTTTACAAGTAAAGATACTATATTTTCTAAATTATAAATACTTTTTATCTAAATTATAAATACTTCCAGTGTATAATTTTTTTCTAACTTTTATTTTCAATTCCAATTTCTCTCCATTCTTCACTTCCTCCTCCACTATTAAGGGCAAAAAATATGGTTACTACATACATCAAGTCTGGCAAAACATATTTCTACATTAGACATGCTCTGAAATAAAGCAAGAAAAATAAAAGGAAAAAAATATGCTTCAATCTACACTCTTAAGTCCATCAGTTCCCTCTAGAAATGAATGGTTGTCTTTTCTTCATTGAGTCCTTTGGAGTTGTGGTAAGTCATTGTATCAGTTGCTGAGTTTTTTTAATAGTTGATTATGTTTACAATACTGATTTTACTGTGTGGATGGCTTTCCTGGTTCTGCTCACTTCACTTTGCAGCAGTTCATATATATCTTTCCAGGTTTTTCTGAAACTATCTCATTCTGAAATCATACCCTTCATCATTTCATAATCATATTCCAGCACATTTATATAACATAACTCGTTCAGCCATTATCCAAGTGATAGGCATCCTCTCAGTTTCCAGTTTCTTACCACTACAAAAAGAGTTCCTATAAATGTTTTTGTGCATAATGAGTCATTTTCTTTTTTCTTTGATCCCCTTGCTGTGTAAACCTAATAGTGGTATTACTGGTCAAAGGATATATATTGTCTTTTAGACACAACTTTGGGCATTGTTCCAAATTGTTTCTCAGACTAGTTGGACTAGTTCATGACTCTACCAACAGTGAATTAGTGTGCCTATTTTTCTACTTCCCCTCCAGCATTTAGAGAAAAACAGTCTTGAGAGATTGTTCTTTACCAAGATGTCTCCTGTGAATATTCTAAGATAATACAATATTTCTTGATAGCTACAACCACAAAGATACATTAATTCATGGATCTTCTGATTCTCAGTATCAGATGAGGCAAAAGTCAGGGAGATGTATGCTTTCCAAAGATATGATATAGGGTGTGCTATGGAGTGTAAAGATGAACGAACAATTCCCAAGTGATTCAGAAGCTCCTCCAGACACTCTCATTCATACATAAGATTTTACTGATTGTATCAAGCCCCAGATTACTATAACACTTCCCAAATTCCTAACAATCTACATAGGGAAAAAAATCTATTGTCCAAACTATTGCATGCAGTTGGATGGGCAGC
The DNA here is from genome assembly GCA_028658325.1 of Potorous gilbertii. NCBI lineage: Eukaryota > Metazoa > Chordata > Mammalia > Diprotodontia > Potoroidae > Potorous > Potorous gilbertii. Next base: position 34,999 of record JAQQSK010000113.1, read on the forward strand.
TCATCAGTATATGTATCTAGTACAGACACTGCAGCTGGAGGATAGGCTGAGCCCAAAATGGAATACATCTTGGTCCTGAATAATGTGAATGAGTTCCATAAAGTGAATGAATGTGTTCAATTTTTCACTATTTGAAGTTATAATTATGTAAAATATAAATAAAACTTGTTCCAGCTCATTGGAAATCTGAAGTATGAATTGGGATAAAGTGACCACTTCATGGGATTCATTATTGCATTTAGGAGATTATGTAAACTTCCCATAATCCCAAACTACTTTTAGACACAAAAACACAACAGCTTTGAATAATAGACCCAGCAGGGGTCTATTTCACCAACAATCAACTTAGTGTCTCCACTAAAATCTCTCATTGAATATCCTTCCCCTTCTATAGTTAAATCTGTTGTCATTTGCTAAATGTTTTGCAAATATTATTTCTTTCCAATCTCCAACCTAGACTACCAGTAGAGTGTCCTGAGGCATGACATACCAAAGGAGCACAAATTCAATTATTTCCCTGCAGATTATTAGGATGCAACCTTATCCACGACCAAGTGTAAATCTCTAGTCTAGGACTTCTGCCTTCAGTCACTGTCACTGTGAGTTCAGTGAAGATGCACTTGTTTGGGTTGTCATGAGCAGAGCGTCCATAAATTTTAAAGTGCTACAAAAATGTGAGTTAGTGTTATTAATGATAATGACGGCATGAGACAAATACGCATAATTAGGAAGGAAACTGCTGGGGGCATTGACACACATTAATTTCAACTCCAAAATTAAGTAGAAATAGGTTTTTTTTATTATTATTAGGAGCTGCTTTGAATTATCTATACAATCTTCTCTTCCTCTCCCTTGACTCCCTTCCCACTCTTCCTTTAACTGGAATGAATAACCGAATGTTGACTATTTCATATTATTTATCTTATATTGTTCCCCTTTTCATATTCTATGTTCCAACCAAAGTGGCCTTCTTGCTGCTCCACAAACTCAACATTCAGTCTCCTATCTTTATTCCTTTGTCAATGCTGTCACTTGTACCTGAAAGGTACCTCCTCCTCCCCTTCACTTCTTTGATTCCCTAGATTCCTTTGAGACTTAGCCCGAGTGCTACCTACCTTCTATACAAAACCTCATCTACAGTGTCACTAATAGTGTTCCTTAAATTAGTTCATTTACTGTACTTACATGATCATGTATTATACCTCACCCTACCCCTACCAATAGAATGCAAGATCTTTTCAAGTTTTGCTTTTCTATCTGTAGCACATAGTACAATGCTTGGTGCATTTTTGTAGCAATGAGATCACAGATCTCAGTGGGGTAAGTTACTCCAGCTGATGAACTCCCTCTATTAATGCAGAATAGCATTTAACTCTACATTACAATGTGATCTTAGGAAGTTGTCTGGAACACTGAGAGGATGAGCGACTTCCCCAGGGTCAAATAACAAGTATATATCAGAGGTCTCTCTGACTCCATTCCCTATCCACTGTGCCACACTGCCTCTCTCCTAGCATGGAATGGATGCTTAATTAAACAAATTAAATTTAATTCAGTTGAACAGAGTTCTGACTGTTGGGTATTTCCAAGGTTCAGAACCAAGGTAATCTTCTTTAACTGCTCTAGGCATCTCCCCCAAGATTGTCTTAGAGCAAGAACCCCCAAGAACTCTCACAGACCGATAAGAGAAGCCATAAACAGAATAGGGGCAAAAGTGTTGTTATTTCCCATATGATCACTCCCCTCCCAGGACCCCAAATTCGAAGTGATCGATTCGGGAAAAGGCTCTGCTCAACTCTAGTAAATGTGTTCTTTTCTCTATTCATAGCATTGGACTTCCCAAACACTAATATATTAATTCCAGAAATTAATTGGGGTAATAATGAAGGCACTTAGTATAATATAAATGCAATGCTTCATCAATATGAGTACTCCTTCCTAAAATACAAATCAAAATGCCTTTTGAAATTTTGATTGGAGGCTGTTAAGTGATGCAGTAAATAGACCATTGCTCCTGGAATCAAGCATATCTGAATTCAAATCTAGCCTTAGACATTTATTAACTAGTTGTGTGATCCTAAGCAAGTCACTTAATAGCTGCATGCCTCAGTTTCTTCATCTGTGAAATGAAGATGATAAGAGCACCCACTTCTCAGGGTTGTTATGACAATAAAATATGATAACGTTTGTAAAGCAATTTGCAAATCTTAAAGTGCTATATGAATGGTAGGTGTTATTATTTTTTTTTCTTCATGAACTGTTGTGGTCATGATCAATCTGTATGAATTTAGCTAGGCTGATGCTTAGACAACAATCATACACTCTATCCCTGGGTCTATCCTCAAAGCCTTTTCAGTCTGGTTGGACCCACCAGAAGTTTTGTTCTCCCAGTATACTCTTAGATAACTTTCTTGCTAAAATAAGATATCTAAGGAAGAAATGATACTTCATAAATCCATTACTTCAGTGGGTATTCCTTCCATTCATATAAATTTTATTCCTCCTTTACCTTAATAGACAGTCTTGGTGAGTTGATATGACTGAAAAATTCATCACCTTTTGGCTTAACAACAAATCTCCGTGGATTAAAGGAGTTGGTCCACAGAGAATAGATAGTCAAATAGAGAATAGATTGCTCAAAATCTTCTAACTTATTCAAACTGCCTAGAGCTGTCTTATACAGATTAATTTTCAAGCCCCTAAGGTCACCTCCGTACTATGAAGGGCATCAGAGTAAGATTTTGGTGGAATTATTATTATTCAAAAGAATGGAATGTACATACTGATTTCATTTCTTTTGAGCACTTTCTCCTTTGATCCTCACAATACCTATGTAAGATTACAGGTATCATTACCCTCATTTAATAGATGAGGAAGAACACATAGGAAATCAATGGTAGAAACTTAAACCTGGGTCTCCTGTACTTCTCATCTTTCACCATACCAATGACCTCCTATCGCAGATGAGGGAAGAGAAGAATTGTTCTCTGCTCACAACTTCCCCCCAGCTTCTTGGAAACACTTACTGATGAGGGTGGTTACATACCTGTCAGCTACTGCTCCTGGAGAAGATGGGAATGCTATTGGATGTAATTTAAGGCTCCATGGGAGAGAATTTTGGTAGAGAAAGAGGGTGTGACACAAGATCTGAGAGAGTGAACATGATACCAGGCTTGATTGAGCTCAAGTTCATGGGTAGCCAAATCTAAGGAACAAGCAAAAGTCATGAAAAATTTGAGAGCAGCAGTCCAAAGCCAGAGACCAACAAATCATAAACCAGGGAAAATAGACTAGAAAGGAAGCAACCTGGCCTCAGGGCATGATTGTTTGCTGCAGGCCACTTTACCATTGCTGAGGACAGCATTCTTTTATGACCATAACCCCCAAGCCATACTGTCTCTGTGATGCATTATGCCAGTGTTGCTAAAAGGTTACCAACCTCTCTTGACTTTGGCCCACTTCAGAAGCAGACGCTGTGGTGACAATGGGGAAAGGAGTCTCTTTAATTCCTGGCCACCACATCTGGCATCAGGGGAGGGCAAAGGAAGATTTGACTCCAAGTATGGCACTATTTGAACAGAGGAATGATAGAAACTGGATACTGGAATTAAGGACTACTTTGTTTTATTCTCTGGAATATATATAAGCTGAGTTAAGCAGAGTTGCCTCAGGAAGCTTAAGACATTTTGCCTGGGGTGCTAAGGAAGAAACTACCTTACATGCTCTTTGTTGTGGGAGATATAACAGAGGCCAGAGTCCCTGAGGTTAGTTCAGGGTACCAAATCTGACCAAATCTAAGTATGCTGATCCTTATCTTTATGTCTTGGTTTTTTCTTTATTGATGGTGAAGGGAAAGTGGGAAGGAATATCAGACCTATCCTATCTCAGCCAAAAACTGGAGTTACAAATGCTGGGAATTGAGATATATCCTGGTCTCTTCAAATCAATGTAGGGTGAGAAGCTAGAAACCATTGGAAAAAGATAAGATTTCAGTATAGGTGAGAGTCTCTGCCCAGAGAGGGACTCCAACAGTGCTGAGCCCAGAAAATGTGACAACAGGGAAGGGATGGAGGAGAGGGGGCCAGAAAAGCCCAGAGGGGAGATAGATTTTCTTGCATCTAAGAAAAGGTGGGTACCACAGAGAATGGACCTCTGAGCACTGGCCACAATCAGGGAATCTGATGCCCCCAAGGGCAAGAACTGAGCATCTCAGTTATACATTGAGCCTGCCAGGCTACAGTCCAATATCCCCTCATCTCAGGGAAGGGTGAGAAATGAGTTTTTATTCCATCCTGAAGTGAGCTCATCCCTGGTCCTGGACTAATAGATGCCTTCCATATCACTTCCTCCATCTTTCCTTCCCTTCCCTGTCTCACCTCTCCCTCCAGCAGCCTGCCTTAAGTTGCTTTCTACCCAATCATATAAGTCTGCTAATGGAAGCTACATGGAGAGGTCATCTCCTTTATTCACCTGCCTCCAGGCCAGACTACGCTCAGGTCAGTGGTACAGAGGAAAGAGGTATGGTTCTAGAGTCAAAAGGCCTGGGTTCAAATCCCACCCCTGCTAATACATAAGTATACATGTTATATTTAACTTTTCCCAGTCATAAAAGGAATCATTCACCTTAGAGCTGAAAGAAACCTCAAGAGATTATTTGTTCTAGCTCTCTTCCTTCAGGTGGAGTCATAAGGATTGTCATTCTTATTTTACAGATGCACAGAGGAGGTTCAGAGAGATCAAATAACTTACCCAATGTCACAAAAACTAGGGTGTGTTATGTGTGTGTCTGTATGTGCACATATCCACATATGCGTATGTGGGTATATATGTGTGTGTGTGTGTGTGTGTGTGTGTGTGTATGTGTGTGTGTATATGAGTATGTATGGGTAGGGGTATAGGAATCTCCAAATTAATGCCTACTAATTAACATAACACCGTTTCTCTTCCCAAAGTCTGGTTTCTCACCTTTTTAAAAGCTAAGAACAGTGATCAGTTCTTAGATCAAGGTCAAGATTCAAATATTATTGCAAAGTTCTTAGTGGAAAAATCACAGTGATAGTAAAATCAAACCAAAGGCCCTCAATGCTTGTATAGGAGACCAAGAAAGTTCAGGCTGTCTGTCTACATATCCCAACTCAAGCAATGCAGCCATATTCCTAAAAACACAAGAACTCATGTAATGGGGATAAGCTAGATGCATTTCCAATAAGTTCAGGTTTGAAACAAGAATGTCTATTATCACCACTGTTACTCAATGTAGTACTAGAAGTATTAGCTTTAGCAATAAGAAAAGAAAAAGAAATAGAAGGAATCAGAATAGGTGAAGAAGAAACTAAGCTATCACTCTTTGCAGAAGATATGATGATATGCTTAGAGAATCCCAGAAAATCAAATTTAAAAAAAACACTTGAAATAATAAACAACTTTAACTAAGCTACAGGACACAAAATAAACACACATAAGTCATCTATATTTCTATATGTTACTAGTAACAAAACTCAACAGCAAGAGATAGAAAGAGAAATCTCATTTAAAGTTACTATCGACACTATAAAGTATTTGGGAGTCTACCTGCAAAACCAGGGACTATATGAACACAACCACAAAGCACTTTTCACACAAAGTCAGATCTAAATAATTGGAAAAACATCAGCTTCTCATGGGTAGCTCAAGCTAATATAATGAAAATTACAATTCTACATAAATTAATTTACTTATTCAGTACCATACCAATCAAACTACCAAAAATTATTTTATAAAGCTAGAAAAAATAATATCAAAATTCATCTGGAAGAACAAAATGGCCAGAACATCAAGGAAATTATTGAAAAGAAATGCTAGGGAAGGTGACCTAATCATATAAAGCAACTATCATCAAAACCACTTGATACTGGCTAAGAAATAGAGAAATAGATTAGTGGAATAGGTTAAGGACACAAGAAACAGTAGTCAATGACTATAGCAGTCTACTGTTTGATAAACCCAAGGACCCCAGCTTTTGGGATAAGAACCTACTGTTTGATAAAAACTGCTGGGAAAACTGGAAAATAGAGTGACAGAAACTGGGCATAAGTCAATGCCTGGCAATACCAGAATAAAGTCCAAATGGGTACACGATCTAGAAAGGTTGATATTATAAACAAAGGGAGCAAGGGGTAGTTTCTTTGTCAGATTTATGAAGAATTTATGACCAAACAAGAGATAGGAAACATTATGAAATATAAAATGAATAACTTTGATTACATCAAATTGTAAAGTTTTTATACAAACAAAGCCAATACAAACAAGGTTAGGAGGAAAACAGAAAACTGGGAAAGGATTGTTACAACTAGTGTGTGATAAAGGCCTCATTTCTAAAATAAAGAGAGAACTGAGTCAAATTTACAAGAATACAAATCACTCCTCACTTGATAAATGGTCAAAGGATATGAACAGGTGGTTTTCAGAGGAAGAAATTAAAGTTGTCTATAGTCATATGAAAAAATGCTCTAAATCACTATTCATTAGAGAGACGCAAATCAAAACAACTCTGAGATACCACATCACACATATCAGATTGGCAAACATGACAAAACAAGAAGATGGTAAATGTTGGAAAAGATGTGGGAGAATTGGAACATTAATTCATTGTTGGTGGAGCTGTGAGCTGATCCATCCATTCTGGAGAGCAGTTTGGAACTATGCTCAAAGGGCTATAAAAATGTACATACCCTTTGATCCAGCAATTCCACTTCTGGAACTGTATTCCAAGAGATCATAGAAATGGGAAAAGGACTCACATGTACAAAAATATTTATAGCAGCTCTCTTTGTGGTGGCCAAGAGCTAGAAATTGAGGGGATGCCCATTAATTGAGGAATGACTGAACAAGTTGTGGTATATGAATGTGATAGAATATCATTGTGCTATACGAAATGACTTACATGTGGACTTCAGAAAAATATAGAAAGAATTATATGAACTAATACTGGGTGAAGTAAGCAAAGCCAGGGGAACATTGTACACAGTAACAGTATACGGGAACAGTGTGTAAGAATTGGTTTTGATAGACTTGACCCTTCACAGCAATGCAAGGACCTAAAACATTTCCAAAGGACTCATGATGAAAAATGCCATCCACATCCAGAGAAAGAACTATAGAATTGGAACACAGAATGAAGCAGACTATTTCCTCCTTTGTTATTTTTGTTTTTTCTCATGATTCGTCCCATTCATTTTAATTCTTCTGTGCAACATGACTAACGTGAAAACGTATTTAACAGGAATGCGTGTGTAGAACCCATATAAGATTGCATGCCCTCTTGAGGAGGGAGGGAGAAAATTTGGAACTTATGAAACTGATTGTTGAAAACTGAAAACAAACAAATTAATAAATTTGGAGAAAAAAACTCCCAACTTCAATATCTCAACTAGTGCACAATTCAAACCCTGTTGAGAGCACAGAAGCCAAGGGAAATTCTCTAGGATCCATGGTGAGATGACAAACAGTTAGGATACAACCCCATGATAAAGAGCATGCAATCAGGGTCTGGCTGCTTTAGGAGAAGATGGATGAGGATGAAAGGCAGCTTGGATAGGAATAGAGACCATCTTGCTCAGTCTTAAAGATGTTTTAAACTCTCCTTTAAGAAGACCCTGGTAGAGAGAAATTTGATTATCTGGAAAATCATTGTCTCTTTTATCTGAAAACTCTAAGAGGTCTGGTCGTAGAGTGGAAAGGTCACTGGATTTGATGTCCAAAAGGCCTGGGCTGGGATCTAGTCTCCGATTTGACACTTAGTACCTGGGACTAGTACTTACTAAGAAATTTTTTCTTAGCCCTGAGACCAGCTTTACATCCATAAGAGAATTCAAGTATTCTCTAGAAGACATTCAAACCATTAATAGTCCTAGAAAAGATTTATTGCAAGAATACTCAAGGTAATTCAGGCACTCAGAAGCTCCCTTAGAGTGGAGAAAGTCCTGGTCAGTCACCCTCTTATCATAGTTACAGCTCACTGGCATTCTTGCCCTTGAGAATATACTGGGCCCTGGAGAGCAGGATGAAATGGACACCACCAGCAGGCCCCTTGCACTCCAAAGGGCCAGTCCTCTCATAGTGAAGGGTTTTATATTCCCCAGGAGGCTTAGATAGAAAACTGCCAGCTGTGTCCCTATGATCTAACTAGGGCCTTTTTTGTTGTCATCTCCCAGGATGGTATTATACAAGGGACCTCGGAGGGAAGTGGGGGGGCTGGAAGAAACTTGAGACATGAATTCTTTTCTTTAGGTTCCATAGGCACCCAGGAAGAATGACATATGTGCTAACTGTTGTTCTTCAAAGCCACTTACCCCTTCTGAGCCTCAGTTTCCTTAACTGTAAAATGGAAAACTTCAAAAGGAAAAAATTCCTTTGCTCCCTACCTCACAGAGTTGTTGTATACATCCAATGAGGTCATGTATATCCAAATACATTCATAAATTTTAAAAGATGAAACAAGGGTAAAACATTATTACCTACTTCTCATCTCTTTATTTTTCTTATTTGTTCCTATTATTCCCCAAAGCTTATCCTGCCCTTACCTTAATCAGAAACAAAGTGTACCTGAGGGGTTCTCTCTCTCTGCACACACACACACACACACACACACACACACACACACCAGCCCTTGCTATCCCCCCACACAAGTTCTTAACCCTTTTGTGCCCAGACAGCAGTCTGGTGAAGCCTATAGACTTCTTATTTTTCAGTGAGCAAAATAAAACATGCAGGATTACATATGAACTGAATTATGTTGAAATGAAGATGTATTTTTCCCATCCAAGGTCACAGACCCTGTGAAATGCAAAACCTTTGGATTAGAGGGAGAAAGGACACAATTGTTGTTTAGGAATTGAAATTTACTTTCAATCATTCCTCTTTGATAGTGATACTTCTGCTAATTTCTGGACATCCTGCATCAATCCATGGCATCTACTTAATTCTTCCTACTTTAGTTGACTTCCTTAAACTCAACCTCTTTGCCTGCTAGACTGTGGCATTGTTTTAACCCCTCTTGACTAGCTATTCTCTTGGTCCTAGTCCCCCCAGTCACCAATCAGAGCCTACCTCAACCTTTTTCTTATTTTCTCCCTATGTAAGGTGTGTGCCATGTCATATGCCAGTATGACATTGTGTCTCAGGAACTGACATAGTCAACATGAACTATAAAACTGACCAATTTACTGGTCATTGCAGTGGGAAATATATATATGGCCTCATTATTGTCAAACGGTCTTTATTAAGAAATTATAAAGCATCCCTTAGCTGGATATTAAGGTAACCAGAGGGTCTGCCAACACAGTCTACCATTCTGAAGTCTCTCCTACCAACACTATAAGGAAGTACTGCCTTGTATCTCATCTAATTCTAATTCTTCTTCCACTTAAACCCAATCCACCTATTTCTCAATGTCATTTGATCAACAACAGCTTTGATTCCACTGCCCGATGTCTCCTCTGGGACTTTGCCTTTTGATCATTTGTACTCTCCCTAATTTTCACTCTTTTCTTATCTATAGCCTTCTTTACTACTGATTACAAACATGCCAAGATGTTTTTTTAAAAAGTTTTTTAAAAAGGCTTCTCTTGATTCTACCATCAAAATCTCTCCTCTGTTTCACTGCCAAACTCCTAGAAGAAATCTCTACTTTTCAGACTTCTTGCTTACTTCTCAGTCCCTTGTAATCTGATTTCTGACCTCATCATTTAAGTAAAACAGAAGATTATCAATGTATCAAGTTTGAAATCCACTCAATTTTCTCAGACTTTATTAACATATAAACTTCTTGTGAGTAGAAACTGTTTCATTATTTGTATTTGGAATGCAAATAAATAAATAATAAATATATAATATAAATATAATAAATAAATATACCTATAACAGGGGCCAACACACAGTAGGTAATTTAAAATGAATGTTGATTGGTCGATGGATTGGTTGAAATCTCTTCATTTGATACTGTTGACTCTTCTATAGATATCTGTGACTCAACTCCCTCCTGGATCTCCCCCTACCTGCCTTATTCCTCCTATATCCATCATAAGCATGCTTATCTTTAGCCCTTCCATAAAATGTAAGTTTACCCTAGAATTCTGTCCTAGGTGTTCTTATCTTCTTTCTCTATATTTTTAACTATGATTTCTTTGGCATGGGTTCAACTATGACCTCTAAGTAGATGACTCCCAGTAGGCTATATCCAGCCTGAGTCTCTCCTGAAATCCAATACTAAACCACCAACGCTCCTTTGGACATATCTAACTGAATATCCCATAGGTTCCTGAAACTTAACTTGTCCAAAATGTAACTCTTTCTCTTTTCAAGACAAATCTTTATCCTTTCCCTAACTTTACTATTTCTGTTCAGAGTATTACCATCTTTCTACAAACTCAGAGTCATCCTCAATACTTTCCTCTCCCTCAACCCTCATGTGTCATTAGTTGCCAAATCTTGTTGATTCAATTTCTACATCTCTCACATCTGATCCCTTCTCTCTAGTCAGAGAATAATCACATTGGTTTAGGATCTCATTGGCTCTCACTTAGACTCTTTTAATAGCCCCATAATTGATGTCCTTACCTCCGATCAATCCCCTCCCCAAACCATCCTCCATACGCTGGCCAAATTGAAATTCATAAAGCACAAGTCTGACTATATAATTTC